>SSNP01000010.1:619751-697469 GCA_006937955.1 Pachypanchax playfairii | reverse complement strand
GCCTTTGTTACTTTGGTCCCAGCTCTCTGCAGGTCATTCACTAGGTCCCTCCGTGTGGTTCTGGGATTTTTGCTCACCGTTCTTGTGATCATTTTGACCCCACGGGGTGAGATCTTGCGTGGAGCCCCAGATCGAGGGAGATTATCAGTGGTCTTGTATGTCTTCCATTTTCTAATAATTGCTCCCACAGTTGATTTCTTCACACCAAGCTGCTTACCTATTGCAGATTCAGTCTTCCCAGCCTGGTGAAGGTCTACAATTTTGTTTCTGGTGTCCTTTGACAGCTCTTTGGTCTTGTCCATAGTGGAGTTTGGAGCGTGACTGTTTGAGGTTGTGGACAGGTGTCTTTTATACTGATAACGAGTTCACACAGGTGCCATTAATACAGGTAACGAGTGGAGGACCGAGGAGCCTCTTAAAGAAGTTACAGGTCTGTGAAAGCCAGAAATCTTACTTGTTTGTAGGTGACCAAATACTTATTTTCCACCATAATTTGCAAATAAATTCTTTAAAAATCAGACAATGTGATTTTCTGGATTTTTTTTCCTCATTTTGTCTCTCATAGTTGAGGTATACCTATGATGAAAATTACAGGCCTCTCTGATCTTTTTAAGTGGGAGAACTTACACAATTGGTGGCTGACTAAATACTTTTTTGCCCCACTGTAGGCACGCTCTCTAGGTCCGCCTGCTGTGTGGGAGAGGAGCGCTGATGATTCATTTTTGATGTAACAGCGCCCTCTAGTGGCAGAGCTGGTGCGGTGAGAATGTTCAATATTTTTATGTTCATTTTGTTTATGTTTTGCAACATGAGTGACCGCGCCCTTGGTTTGGGAGCTGGATGCGCAAAGGAAAACACATTTATTTCTTTGCATGAACTTTTCTTTATTGAACATTTGTGAGGAGGACAAAGACACTGGTGTGTGTTTGAGTGCTGTGGCTCCACTGAGCTCTCTGCAGAAAATGTCCTTCTCTTCGGGCCGTGAACGTCTAGCGCTGTCGCAGCAGCCTCCACACGTCTCCTTCCAGGCCTTGAACGCACCTCCTGAACACTGAGCTGCTGTTGGGAGGGGAGAGGCGTCTGGCCTGACCTGCTCCCTCTCTTCAGCGAACACGTTTTAGGAAGCCCGCTTCTTCTTCTTCGCGCCCTGAGTGGCAGGCTGGCCCTGTGGGGTCCCTGGCGTCACTTTGGGAGCAAAAGCTTTTCTGGCCCACGCACCTCTAAGCTCAGTGGACGCAGTGGTCTGAGGCTGAGGCTGCGCAGGGTGTTTTGGGATGCGATACGCCTGTTTGGATGCAGGTCGTGAGGGAGGTTGTCTCGGAGCAGTCTGGGGGAGCGGCACTTTTCTCGGGAGGCAAAGTTGCAGCGCTTCACCCTCTCTCTTCTTCTCCTCGCATCTCTTTTGCATGGCGGCAACAGAGGAACCAAACAAGCCCTTGGGGTCCACAGGGACGTCGAGGAGCTCCGTCTTTTCTCTGTGGGAGAGGCTGAGCCACCTGGCTCTCTCCTGAGTAACCATAACTCCCATTGCACGGCCACATGCTTGTATAGCGCATCGGTGCAGGCGGAGGCAGAGGTCAGTGACCACGCACAACTCATCCCACATCTCCGGGCTGGGTGAGGCCGACATGTCGTCCTGTAGCTCCGCCTGATAGGCTAGCAGCAGTGAGGACGCATTGAGGGCTCTCACGGATGTAGCCACAGCTTTATAGCTCCTCTCCGTCAGCGTCGTTTGGAGACAATCCGCTTTAGAGGGTAAAGCCGGGCCCGCAGCGGTTATGGTGGACCTCTGCGTTGGGTGGAGGTGAGACGCCACCAGAGGTTCGATGGGGGTAAGGCGGGCGAAGCCACTCTCCCCCATACCGTCCCAATCCAGCGCAGCCCCTCCCTGGGCGGGGGCTTTGGCGGTGAATGGGTTGCTCCAGGAGCGGGTGGCCTCCTCCAGACACTCTGGGAATGCTGGTAGGAGCTGCTTAGCGGAGGTTTTTGCCTGTGGTAGCCTCCGTCCCTCGTATCGGGACCTGTTGGTTACGACAGGGGCCTCCGGCCACACAATGCCCAGCTTTGCAGCTGCTCTGTGGCACACCTCGTGCAGGTCCTGCGCAGCAGGCGGGGTTGGTGATCCGCCGCTGTCAGCAGCACTGCCCGTTCTCGCGGCCTGCGTGATGAACAGTTGCTCCGCATCTGCCTCATCCTCCTCGGAGGGGAGACTGATGGGCTCATCACCGGAGTCGGAGAACTCGGCGAGACCGTCTGCGGCCATGAGGTCCGCGTCCGGCTCGTCCGGATCAAAGAGAGGGTCCGCAGCATCGACCTGGTCGGCCCAGCTGGGTCCCGCGGAGGTGGTTACTCCTACCAGTTCCACCTGAGGTGGGGGAATGGATACCCCCAGTACAGGATTTGCCCCCGTCAGGCTCGCTTGGCGTGCGAGTCGTCGACGGCGGGTTTTTAATGAGAGGCGAGAACAGTGGTCACAAGCTACCGGGACAGCTAGGGCCTCGTTGGCATGTTGCAGCCCGAGGCACGAAGCACAAGCAGCATGGGTGTCTGCTCCCGATATTTTATTCCCACACTGGCATGCCTTTGGCGGTAGCACTTTATTCTCCATGATGAGTGAGAAAAGTAGCACCGAAATAACCTTCCGTAGTAAAAATGGGAAGCAACTAGTATTGCGACTAGCAGTGTGGCACCTGTTTGGGGACAGACCTGCCACTAAACACTCAGAGACGGCGATGCAGTAGTAGGTAGCGTTCGGCGGCGGAGTGATTAGCTCCCCCTGTGAACAGTTTAGCTATCCTGTTAGCCACACTCACCGTCTGAGAGGAAGCTTCTCGGAGCGAGAAGAGGTTTTAGACTGACGTGATGACATGCTGTCTAGCTCTTATAGTAGGAGTCCCTCCCCCTCTGGGGAGCAGACGTCACGTCTGACGGCCAGTCTGAGACTGGCGTAATGTAATAGAGCTTCTGGGGGAACAGCGTGAGAGCGTGTCCCATATGTGAGATACCGAAACGAATGTTGAAAGAGAACCCAAACATAAAGGTAATCACCCGCAGAAGGTCCATATAGGGGATAACGGTAGTCAACTCGAGCACACGATGGGGCGGGAAAGACGTGCAGAAAGGACGGAGTTTGTTTACTTTTTTTTCTTCCCCCGGAAAGACAACTCGCTGTGCGCATGCTCAACTCATTTAATCTGATTGAGTGCTTGGTGCATGTGTACTCATGGCATGATCAGATCATTTCAGTTAGTGTCCATGTAAACAGGGATTTGGGAATTCCGATCGGCCAAGATTTTAATCAGATTGGGGAAATTTGGCGCATGTAAACGTAGCCTTTGATCAATACTTATCATGTAAACGTAGCCAGTGATCAATACTTATCATGTAAACGTAGCCAGTGATCAATACTTATTGTGTTAATAACAGCTAACGACATAAACATGTGGAACATAAATCACCTGCTGTGAACACACGTTTCAACATATTTAGCAGATTTATGACATCATTATTCTGATGAAGGTGAGAGTGTGACATTCCTACTGCTGGTTGTTAGCTGGAGATCCAGCATATAGACTGGCTGAAGCACAGTTTTAAATGGTGTGCAGACTCCACCCACACTTGCAGGTGTATAAATGGTGCAGACCCCTTCATTAACAGAAGCTTTTCTACATGATGTATGTTTTTCTATAAATTACAGTCAGTCTTTAGCTTTGCCCGCTTCATTCAGGGTCGCAGGGAGCTGGTGTCTATCTCCAGCTGTCATTGGGCGAGAGGCAGGGTCACACCTGGACAGGTCAACAGGAAGACTACCACCCACATCAAGGGTCAATTTAGAGTTGCCAATTAACTGCAAGCATAATTTTGGTTTGTGTGACGAATCAATAACAAATCAATGTTTTGATGCAGAAATTCAAACGCTGGAACATATTTCCTACTATTATTGATCTTGAATCAGCTGATACAAAGTGGGTGAAACAAAAACAAAAAAGAGGAGATCAGTGTTTTTGTTGTTTTTCTTACCGAGGAAGAGAATAATCAGTATTATGATCATGGTGAGAAAAACTTTGTTCCAGAACCTCGCCATCCAGCTCCAGATACGCAGCCTGAAAATACTCTGCCATCTGCAGTAAACAGATCACGCGTTACAGTTTGCTACATAAACCGACATAAAACTGCAGCTTTTTTACATGAAATCCAGCCGGTAAAGTTTTTGTGCAGCAGACACAGAACTTGCTCCACCTGAGAACTGATCTTACCTTCTGGCTGAGATGAAGGGGAGACAGAGGATGACGATGACGCCAATTTCCACATAGAGGAAGAGCGCCACAGCAGTCCACTGCAAAGTCATGTCTCTTCTCTAAAGAGGACTAAACAAACAAACTTCAATAAAAAAGACATCCTACCGAACAGGAAAATCTGGTAAAAACATTTTTGACAGAAAAAACCCCAAAAACCAGTCGACTGTTACAACAAGCTACCGGATGTTTCATTCCTTTTCCATCTGAAATTGTTATTTCCGCCCCTTGTTCTTGTATCTTGTACCGGACTTTTGAAAACTCCAACTAGCTTAATGTGACAATATAATAAATATAATGTGCAAATGTCTGTAAGCAGAAAAAAACGAACAGTTGGACTTAGAGCTTCTTCCTACTGCACGTTTTCATATCCGACCTACTCTCTGTAAAAACGTTAGCTATTGCTAACCAAAAAACAAATTATGTTTTACTCGGAACGTCTTTAAACCAGTTATATCATGTTAGAGTAGCAAACAAACTCACCGGACTGATGAAATGTCAAAATGCGAACGAAAAGCGTGAAACTTCACGGTACAAAGTGCGTCGCGTTGTTCGGTTCAGTCCTCCACAATCTATTTCCGGTTTGGTTTTTGAGTGCAAATAAGTTTGTTTAGTTATAATTAGCTCCGAGTAACATAATCGTCTCAACAATTAATACTGTTTTTCATAAACGTGACCAACATGACACTCTACATTGACTTGAAATTTAGTGTAATTTTACACTAAATTTAAATGGTATTTTATTATGAAGGCTAAACTTTATTCATAGTTCCTGTCAATCATTTATTTCAAAACTCACCAAACATGCAAATGCATCTACCTATCTGAATTTTTATCATTTTCTTATGGAAAAATACTTCTAAATTGACAATAAATGCCAGTACAAATAAAAAACTAACTGTATTTTATTAAAATAAAAAATAATTCATTTTATGAGCTTTGTGTGTTCAATATTCTTCCTATTTTTTATTTACATTGCTTTTCAGTAATAAACATTGGATTGATGCTTCACTGAAATGCTGCAAATTTCCCTGATAACGAAATAAAAACTAAATTTTTTAAGAATTCAATTTTCCTATTAACTTCACAATGGTAAAAAAAGAACAAACAGTAAAGACAGGCGTTACAAACAAAGTTTAGTTTTATCTAGTTTAAAAACAAAAATCCAAAAATTAAAATCTGCAAAATGTTCATGTTCCAACATCCTGAAGCATCCCATATGTGTTTTCGAGGTAATCGATTACAGCTGAGGTACTGGACAGCGAGTTGAACACCTTTCTCTCAGGTTGGGAGCTAACCCTCTCCAGCATGTAGATCAGGTGATGATGAAAGCAGGTGAAAGGAGTCCCCAGTTCTGTGGAAATGTCCACCCAGTCCCAAACACACTCTAAAGGAGTCTCCTCGTATCCAGCGAACATGGCAGGGTTTGCAAGTAATCCCCGTGCAGCCATCACACCTAATGAGCAAATCCAAACAAGAAGTAAGCAAATCAAAAAAGAAACGAGATTCTCATGAGAGTCCAAGTCTATTTTCATGACAGAAAACCTACCGTCAACCCCAGTAAGCTGATGAGTTGATTCCACATTGTGAAGGTTTTTAATGTCTCCATTAGCAATGACGGGAACAGAAACACTATCTTTGATTGTCTTGATGGCGTCATAATGAACCGGCTGGTGACGTTCATCTGTTGTGCGACCGTGGACAGTTATCCATGACACCCCAGCTGATTCAGCCTTCTGACACAGATCCACCGTCTTCCTCAAGTCTTTGTGAATCCTGTGAATGATGATGTTTGTTTATGCTACTAATAATGACAATATATTTGCATAAACATATTAGAATAATCGAAGGAAACTTTTGAAATAAATATGCTGTTGTTTTTTTCCTCCTGAGGATAAAGTTTATAAAATTTAACAGACTAAAACTGACTCAAGACAAATTTTGGCATTTCTGTTGCAACAAATTAGTGTGTCCAGATGATGTAATGACAAACTGGGGTAAATCTTTACCTGATCTTTATGGAGGCAGTGTAGTTTGCATCAGCCACTTGGTTTCTGACGTGTCTCACCATGTCTCTAACAAGTTCAGGCTTATTAATGAGGCATGCTCCATACCCAGAAGACATCGCCCACCTGAAAACACACAAGCTCATCAAATAACTAGCAAGACTCTCAGAGCGCTCTGTAACAGACTTCTTATATGCATGATTGCATGTACCTCCAATGAAAACTCTCAATTAGCACTTAAAATCATAGAGTTCAAAACATAAAGATGCATTTGTTTATTAGACATAAATATAACTAACATGTGTAAAATGAATCCGTGTTAAATCAGAGGGATAAAAGAACAGGAGACTGAAATGTTAGGATCTAGTGTTATTAGCAGCACCTCTGAGGACAGCCACAGTTGAGGTCAACCCCATCTGAAAAAGGAGCCACCACACACGCTGCATCAGCCAGAGTCTGAGCATCATGTGCAGCAAACTGCACAATCAGGGGACGATCACCTAGAACAAAACAGTAATAAAACATTTCTTCATCTCAACAAGGTTTTTGCTCGATAGGTCTCAGTAAAATCAATAACATATTATGATTGTACTCAATTATATCCAACTCACTTTCATTTGTTGTAAATTCACTGTCCCTGGCTTTGACAGATCGCAGGAAATCAGCTGCAACTATCATTGGGGTGAAGCAGATGTCACAGTTGTATTTTCTAACTAAAGTTCTGAAAGCCAACCTGTGAGGAAAAACGAGTTTCTCAGCACATAAAATGACACACAACGCGTCAAACTGTCATTGAAGGAATCATGATTCTCACGGCTCCTTAAAGAGAAACTGGGATTTACTCACTTTGAATATCGAACCATTGGGGCACATATTTTCAACACTTTCCCCTTTTCAAACATGTCTATGATGTTGCTTCTGTTGCTGGCAGAATTCATTCTTCACGTGTATCTTATTAGCTACAAGCTAACTAGCCTGATATTCAAGAATTCTGTAAACTGTGAGGTCTGAAGTTGGACATGTTGGTCTTTAGAAACAGAATAAACCTCGTTGTGCGTCTGAAAATTACAACTATATCCATCAGAATTAGAAACGCAGCGTCTGAAACATGATCTCGACAACGGAGTATAAGCATAACCAATGAAAGAATAATAAAATTTCAATACAGAACACGCGAAGAAGAAACAAGGGCGTGTTTAACCTTTGAACCCATACGTCACACGTCACGTTTTTATGTACTTTAAACTAAATTTACCCCCAAAACACACTCCCATAGCGTATCTATAATTAGGCTATAAAATAATATAAAGATTATTTATAAATATATATATTTAAAGAAACTTAAAAGACGTTCGACGTCACTACGCGATGATGGCTTCACGGAAAATGGGGAAAAGCAGCATTCGAGCTTTCATACAATTTAATCACAAAATTTGTAATCCAGAACAAAGACTTCATTTATTTTTTTTTGTTATTTGGCTTAATATATTTGATATCTGTTTTTTTACAGTCCATGATTCAGATTCTGATCATCTGAATAGAGGAAGATGTAGATGGATCCCAACTTGTGCATTAATAATACAAAATTGGTTGTGCAAATAATGAAAAGATGTTAATAAAAAGTCCCTTCAAAAATAATTTGACAGATAAATTCATTTCAAAAGTTACTCAAGCAATTAAGGCTGAAAATTGGAAAACAAGAAGACACTCAAACATACAAATCAACAGTTATATTGCAGATTACATAACATAAAGTTGGGTTGTTTTGTGTCAAACATATGTTAAAACTCACTAGATGTCAATGTTTTACGATTCATTGCATAGATTGAAGCACATAAGATAGGGAATTGCTTTGTAGTCACATTATCCATTGAACATACACTCTTTATCCACAAGAGTGCAATATAGCATAACCTATACACAGTGGAGAAAATTCCTTAAGAAATGAAAACTGTAAATCAATGTGGCATCTATGTAGATGCGCTTGAATGAGATGGACAATATAATTCAGCCTAAAACTGTCAGATTATCCTTCCACGTATGAACTTCTGCTTCAAAATGCTAGTGTAGGAGATAAATAAAAAATAACCATATGCTCAGTAAGTAAAACAACAAGCATGAAAAACATGAGGATCAAACAAAGTTATCAAATAAGTGATCATTTTATTTCAAACTGGCACCAAATATGATTAATACCACACGAGTGTCAACAGGCACATGAATAATACATCTGTAAAATATTCCTCCTCACCAATGTGAAGACGTGCACAAATCTGCTCATGAATTTAAAATTCCAAAAACACAATAAATACATATTCAAATCAAGTCACACTTAAGTTAGAAGCAGTGGAATGCTGAGAGCCAGTGACTGCACCACATTTTAGTCAAACATCAAACTCATAAAGCATCTAGAATATCTGCTTAATCTAAGCTTACACACTGGAAAAGTTATTGTTTACTACATATTAACTCCAACTGTAAAACAATGGCTAGATGAGTCATTTAAAGGGCATTAAATGTACAAAATACTTGGAAAAGCAGTTTCAGTACAGGATTTGCAGGGTGGCTGAATCTCAGCCAACCCAAACCTTGTCAACTTGATCAGCTCCAGTCCCAATTCTTAAATAATTGAAACACATAAACTAAATCTGCCATTTTAAATTAGTAAGCAGATAAAGTAAGTTTAAAGGTGGGTTGCGATTTAAAAACAGATGCTTTACTAATCTCACACTCAGATGAAAGTTCTAAATCTAGATCCATCTTTGCTTCCTTAAAAAAAAAAAAAAAAAAAAACTCTGAAAAGACATGACAAGCTTTTAATGAAATATCAATAAAACTACTTTGTTCAACGAGAAATTTTTAGGCATCAAATATTGATATTCAAACCATCTGATCTGAAAAGTCACAGCACCGATTTATTCCCACCCTAAACTACAGGAGTGTAAAAACGACGCAGCAGGATCAATAACAAACGCCTTCCTCTTCTACTAAATATTCTCCTTCCAAATCAAGGAGGAGCTTGAGGAAAACACTCAGTCCTAAACACAGTCTCCTCCAGTCCACCGTTGAAGACAAGGACAAATCCTACCTGGAGGACATAATGAACGCTGAGGTTTCCGTGATGCATTTTAATGAGGCTGAAGAGGAAGATGCAGCTGGTTCAGTTATAATAAGCTTCAGCTCAGAGACCACCACTCAGACAGACTCTAAACTAAGAGCGATAGTAAAGGGTCTACAGTCGCCGCTGATGAATCAAAAGGGGAAAGAAAACATTAAATAAAGTCAACAAGTGAGCCCGAAGTGGCTTCAGTGCAATCTAAGAGAAACATCAATACAGTGATAATGAAAGTGATCCCCCCCCCCCCCTCACTGAGGCAGCCTCCTACTGCCCACCACCTCCAGCTCCACGCTGGACAGGAAGCGTCTGCACAGCCGGTGGGATTCGTAGCTCAGCTCTGTGACGTAGACCTCGCTGGTTTTCTTGGGGTAGATGATGGTGGTGCTCTTGAAGCAGCTAGGACGAAGGCGCGGCTCCAACTCCAGCTGCGTCTTGTAGTGACGCCAGGTGCTGTGCGGCAGAGCCATGATGGTCTGCCTGTAGTGTTCCAGGCCCCGGCCCCACGGCTGCAGGTCCACGGACTGGATGAAGTGACGGTCCGAGTCATAATGCATGAATGACGTGTATCTGCAGGCGAGAGGAAAGGGGTCAGTGACCTACAGGCACGACACGTCCAAACCTGATCATCTTGTTTATCATCTCAGAACCAACCCACCTCAGTTCTTTTGATGGTAACGGATCAAACGTTATTCCTTCTCCAAAGGACAGAGTCTGCAGCTGTGGTAAAACTGACATCTGAAAAGCAAAAATAGAGTTTATTGCAACCTTTAAACCGTAGACTTGATCTGTGGTTCTTTGTGTTTAATGAAGGTCTTTCAGTCCAGCCTGACTTTTTTTTTTTTTTTTTTATTGTTACATCATATAACTCTGATTTCTGAATCATCCAGGTTAGGAGGCTCCTAAACTCAAGGGATGAACATGTGTTGTAACAACTGCTTGAACCAACTTTCAATCACACGTTTCTCTAATTCAATCAATAAATCACACTGAAGTCAGTCAAAGTGTTTCTTAAAGCTATTAGCTGAAAACTGCACAGAGGTCATCAGACCTGCTGGTCTGGTCCAGTACTGGTCCCTAAGGGCCACTATCCTGCATGTTTTAGTAGTTTAACTGATCCAGTATACTGGATTCAGATAACTAACTGATCTCCTCAGCATGTCAACTTCTACAGACCAAATCAACTTCCTCATTTTCTTCTTCTTTCTTTAATTAAGTCAAGAACTGTACAATATGCTGCAAACGTCAGGACACAAAATGATTGACAGGCCTCCCAAAGAAAAACCCTGAAAGAGCCTCAGGAACCAGGAAGAAACTTTGATCAAGACCAGTTTGAAACTTGGAATAAAAACTTGATCCTTGGGAGCAAATTATGAGAAGTGTCCTTTACTGAATGAAAGCTTGGCCTATTTGACTAGTTCTTGCTGCAAATTTTTTTTTAAACTGGGGGCCAATCGTTTTCCTGCTTTAAACACACCCAAAGTAATTAACCGAACCGGGTCTCCAGCATACATCATGTCATTTCAATCAGGTGTGCTGAAGCAGGAAAACATCTAAAAAACTTGCCCTAGAACTAGGACCAGTGTTCACCGGACGTCCACGTTTCTTATTGGAAACCAGCTGGAACGTGGGACCGAACTTCCTCCAGCGTGGAGTGGCAGCATGAAAACCTGCTCCCAAATTACAAACCAGCTCCAAACATTCACAGGAAGGAGGAGCGAGCAGGTGATAACCAGGAGGAACAGAGATCCTTACCGGGGAGTTCTGTCCTTCGTCCTCACACGCTGGGTGAACTCCAGCGGGTTTCTCCGCACACGCAGGCTGCAGCCAGGCGCTGGGACTCGGACTCGGGGGTAACCCAGAGTCCGGGCTGTCAAGTCCTCTCTCAGCCATGCAGCTCATACCCAGAGCATCTCCTTCACAAACATTTGGTAAGTTCAACCTACCGACCATCTCTTGTTAAAAAAAAAAAAGAATAAAACGTTGCACAAGTCGAGCGGATCGGGTTGTGAAAGAGAAGCACTTCTTGTTCTGGATGCTGTGGTGCAGCCGCCCCCCCCTTCCTGTTACCGCTAACCTCTGCTGCAGCTGCGAGCACGGCTGCAGGGTGGAAATCTCATTAACCTGAGAGTCCAGATCAGCTCCAGGAACACTGGAAACTCAGACTGACTCTGACAGAAACTCTCCTCTTCATCAGCTCGATTCAGTCAAAGTTTGTAACAGAAGAGAAGAAGAAGTTTAAATCCGTACAAGCACCGACACACATGAGCCTCCAGCAACCCGCCGCGCCTCTTCAAAAACTTCTGGTCTGTGAAAGGGGGCTTTCACTGCCACCAACACCGGAAACAAAACGCCCCTCCAAGCAGTTCCTGCCCTCTGATTGGTCGGAAGATAATTGGCAACGGGAGACAAATCCAAGGCATTTTTCCAGACCTTCCTTCAAATGATTGGACTTGGTTGTTTTCCTGCTATTGTGTGTGCAAACTAAAAACTAAAACACACCCTTTTCTGACAGGAATTATTGTTTGAATTGTATAAATCAGGTTATTAATAACAGTGCCACAGATTTTCTTTTGCTCACATTTAGCACCTGAAAGTAATTTTATTAATCAATCAGGGAGTTTATTTGATCCTCAGATGATATTAGAGAGTCAGTATCAGAATAAATAAACCCAGTCAATGAAAAGATTCATTTAAATATTTATTATCACCAATAAACCCAGTTGAGACATAATCCCATCTGCTGTGAGCATATTCCATCACGCAAAACATTTAAATCTGAAATTGACTGGGATTTTCTCAGAATTTAACCCTGATTTATGAACATGTTAATAGATATTAAAATATAAGGCTGAGAAATCATGGGAAGGGAATGTGTAGATTATTATTATTATTGTCACACATGTTTGAAAACACAAGCACTCCGAATTCCAACCTGTTCATTCCCACATTTAGGAAAATTAATTCGAAAAGATCATTCTCAAGGTATATTATAATCAAGAGTAGTTTAATCACTGTAATTATCATGAATTAAATATGTGAGAGAGCAGAAGGAGACATTAAAACATCTGTCAGCTCGGACATTAGTGTCACAAAAGCACATCAGGAAATTACAGTTACATGAACTAACCAGTGAGGAAGTTTCTACATGAAGTTTTCACACAACCTCTTTTTTAATCTTTTTCCACCCAGAAATCCTCCAGTAGAACTGAGTGATGGAGTCTTTGAGATAAATAAAGGCAAAGAGAGCAAACGTCAACATCTGCAGCTTTGGGACGGGAGTCGGAGTCTGTTCATAATCTCTTCTTGATAAGTTTCTCTAGTTTTCGGATTCGAGACGACTCTTGTTCAGGGGTGGGGGCGCTGAAGGAGAGAGAGGAGCCACTGTCAGCTCCCGAAGGTGGAGTGGGTAATCTCTGCCTGAAGAGCTCCAACATGCTGCTTTGTTCACTGCGTTTTAGACCCTGTAAACCCACCAACACACACATAAAGAAAAAGATTATGACAGAATGTTGGTTAGGCTAGATATACATTTCATTACATAAATATTTGGGTTTTTCTGTATATAGTATCTCTTAATTACCAGGAAACCAAAAGGGAAGAAAAGTTAAATTCAATATTTTGGGAAATTCTGTGTTTTTTGTTCTCAAACATCATGAACACAGTTGTTACTACTTGATTCTTGGATCTTAGCATAAAGACTGGAACCTGAAGAAAAAACATAACGTGGCTTTGAAAACAGGTGATCTGATACAATTCACCATCTTCCCAGGATAAAATATCAACTGTTCAATTAGATCTATTATTTATACACCCACAACTAAATAAAAGTCACCTCAAAGCACTATACGGCTACACCAAGGTCTCCAAATAAAGAATGTGTATTGCTTTAAACACCCTCCTTAAACATTCTGCAGGGAATTTAAACCTGCATTTTGTGAATATGTTGAAATTTTTGTCATGATTGTGTCACGTATCTAAATAAATCCATAGACTGGAGGACTTTGCATCCTTCCATTATTGAAAAGTGAAGTCACATGATCCCATTTACTGGTGCTGCCATATTGGATTTTTGCAGTCAAGGATATGGTGGTGAAAATCCCACCCGCTGTCCCGCGCATGAGCATGAAGTAACTAATAACAGGTCAAATGTTGAGGGAACATGAATGTCTGAACATGCAGCAGCAAGATAAAAACTACATGGATCAATAAGAATCAACGTATACAGGAGCAAGTTTACTGTCTGTAAACTCTGCTGCCATTCCTGCAGCTGTTTTACTCTCCATGTAGTGACGACAGCATGTTACAGCAGAACTGTTGGAAGTAAAGGCCATTTTAATGTAAACAGGAACGTCCTGTTTCCTGCGCACCTCGATCTCTCTTATCACTGACCAACCCATTTTACAGCCTGATAAAATCACTTTAATGATAAAACTCTTAAATCAATCAGACAAATAGTTCAACACATGTTCCTGCTTTTATTTCCCTCTAAACCAACAGCGGAGTGATCATCAGCTGATTCAGTAACTTTATTGTAACACTGCAAACCTTTTGTTTTAGTGCTCATCTTGTTTCTATGTGTAGCAATGACAAAATAATAACTGTTTTTCCAGCTTTAATTTAAAAAAGCAGAATAAAAAAAAAGAAGAAATAACTGAAAACCCACTGTGATGAAAAAACATGTTTTTTGTGTTGTTAACATGTTCTTGTAGCATTTTTCTGATGCTAGAGAACATATCTTAAGAAAATTAAGCTCTATATTGCATATCTGAGTATTTCTGCATTCAAATCGCTGTGAATCTGTAGCAGACGCTAAAAAAAAAACTGGCTCTGTGACGTAGAAAAGCCACTGGGCAGGCCACAAGCTACTGCTCCACTAGCTGTAAGCTAACTGCAAGCTAGCAGTAGTACTAGCATAAACAGAGCAGGTGTTTCTCAAAGCCAAGGAACCTTGCCTTGATGCCTTGGTCCCGCCCCGGTTGCCTAGGAGATATGTCATCGGGACCCGCCAAGGTGCGTTTCAATGTTCATGTGCTACCGAGGCATCTGTACTCAGTTTGTCTGCTGTTTAGCTAACATACCAAGGATACATGGGACGTGCCTTAATGCCTTCCCTCGGTCACAAATTTCCCAGAATACATCACGGTATTTTTAAAAAATGGCGGTTGAGGAGCCGGCGGCAGCTACTTCAAAGACTTCAAAGGTTTAAATGTAAGTTAACTGATTGTTGCTATCAGGCTTATATTTAAAATGTTTTTTGTTTTTTCTTTAATCCAAAGCAGTTAAACGGTTAGTTAGTTGCTTTGTAGTTGCAGCTTTGGTGGCTAGACGGTATTAACTCGCTTGCACATTTATTTTATTTTATTTTTATTAACATTTCTAGCTCCATGGGTGATGGGCGGTACGTAAACAGTGCGTGTGAGCTGGCAGCCGCAGTCACGTGAGTGAAGTCTGTTCCAGTGTCCTCGTAAGCAAGACGCCTCCTCTACCAAGGCACTGCCTCGTAAGCAAGACGCCTCCTCTACCAAGGCAGTGCCTCGTAAGCGAGACGCCTCCTCTACCAAGGCAGTGCCTCGTAAGCAAGACGCCTCCTCTACCAAGGCAGTGCCTCGGTAAGCGAGACGCCTCCTCTACCAAGGCAGTGTCCTCGTAAGCAAGACACCTCCTCTACCAAGGCAGTGCCTCGTAAGCAAGACGCCTCCTCTACCAAGGCAGTGTCCTCGTAAGCAAGACGCCTCCTCTACCAAGGCAGTGCCTTGTAAGCAAGATGCCTCCTCTACCAAGGCAGTGTCCTCGTAAGCAAGATGCCTCCTCTACCAAGGCAGTGCCTCGGTAAGCAAGGTTCCTTGACATTGAGTAACACCCAGAGCTTTCAGCAACAGGAAGGGGCGGAGAATCCTCCACCCCCACAGCTCAGAGGTGAATTGCTAATGAGCTACTGCCGCTATGTAGAAACTACTTCCTAGAAACAACACACGTTTCCTTGTGGATTTGTTCTGTATCTGCTTCTCTTCTGGAAACAAGTTTTAAATATTCATTTAAAACAAATGTAGGATCAAGACTGACCTTCATGTCCAGTATCTTCTGGAAAGTGTCTGGATTGCCGTCAGCTAGAAGTTTGATGTAGTTATCGACAAACACCACCGGTGGTTCATGTGGGGCCATCACCACCTGCAGAAAAGTTTACAGTTTAATGTGGTGTAATCACCATTTTTCTCTGAACCATCATGGCAACCACCCAGAAAGTTTTAAACACTCCCACACAGACCAACCATCGCACAGATGGGCAGAAACAAGAAGCTCAGAAAAAAAAAGTCAAAAACTTGATTCTATTAAAAAAATTACAGGCCCCAGAGCTTTTCTTTTCTTTATACTGCAATTACACTATGCACGAGTGGGCAAGAATTAGCTTCACTAGTAATTAGCTTGACTAGTAATTATTTAGAGGGGGCATAATGAGTTTAGGTAGAAATTAGCATGAATTAAAAGCAGGAGAAAAGCCTGATGGGACGGTAGTGTTTAGGGATGGAATAACCTTGGCTGATTTTTTAATATACTCCAGTAATAAAGGCAGGATGGAAAAGAAGGACAGTACAGCAGATCCTGAAGCAGCTGTAGATCAACATGTGGCTGACAGCATCCCACCAGGGAACCTGCTAACCAAAGTACTTCTCTCATCCTTTAACTCTGAAACAACTTTATCCTTCCTCTCAAGCGTCGAATCTCTTTTTACTCTGGGTAAAATACATAAGATATAAGTGCAGGAATCATAGCAGCAGAGACAAAAAGTAAAAAACAAGAATGAGAGGCTCAGAGTACTTTGAAATTCTTTTTTTTTGTTTTTTTTTAACAAGCTCTGCTGACTGAGTGATTTATTTAACAACTGTCCTGGAACCGGGCCACAAGGAAGGCCTGTGGGGGCCATTAAAAGAAACACACACACTCATAAGGGTAAAAAAAAAAAAGTGGGAGAAAATTAGGCTAAAAATAAAAAAAAGAGAAAGTGAGGAAAGACAGAAAGATTCAGGCTGAAACATGGACTGGAGGGGGTTGGGGTCCTCTGAATAGTCCCTAAACAGAAACCTTCAGAGAGAAATCTGAAAGCGATGGTGGGCTGGGTTGAGAGAGAGAGAGAGAGAGAGAGAGAGAGAGAGGAGAAAACAGCCACGTCTCACAGGCATTGTACAGGCCAGAAGAGGCCAGACAAAAGAGTCTTGTGTTTGAAGCAGCTTACAGAAAAAAAAAACCTAAACGTATTCATCTTTAATGCTCAAAGCAGGAACTCTGACAGCTCCACTCAGAAGACGGGATATTTTCTTGATACTGATAGTAATTACTCTTCTGACAAATAAAGAAGTAAATGACTTTCTTCTAATTAAATACAGCAAATGACTGAAGATGGATGTGTTATCCACCTTTTTTGCATGTCTGCGTGGTACTTAGCATTCTGTAGCTGTTTACTGTTGTTGTTTTAGAGCCTTTCTGATGATGTTCCACTCCCTATTGGAGCTGCTTCGTATCTACAATCATACATCTTGTCCGAATTCAGAATCTTTGTTGGAAGTTTTTGTATTTTTTCTGTTAGTCATTTAGTGTATTTTTGCTGTATCTTTGTTGTAATTTTCTATTTGTTTGTAATGTGTCTCTGAACGGTTTATGTTTTATTGTAATTTTGCATCTCTTTCATCACTCTGAGGTTCAGCTGTTTAGTGACATTTTACAGCTGAAACTCAGCGCTCCTTTGACTCTTGGTGTCTCTGGGAATGTGCCTGGTAGACCCTTTCACTTATCCATCCACAATCTGACAGCAAAGCTTCAGATCCTTTAGCTTCTATTATTCACAATCAAATACCGTCCACAAAAAATCTGTAAATCTAATTTATACTTTTGGATAATTTATGTACCATTTTCTAAGGTACGTATAAAACAAAATGTTGCAAAACACGCTTTGTAATTTTCAGTAAGAAGAGCCAGATTTGATTTCCAGTCACAGCATTGTGGAGTGTAATTTAAAACTATCATTCAGAAAAATTCCTGAACTGATTTTCTTTTGAGGAGTTTGCCCTTCAGGAGCTTCAGTTTTAGCCCAAGGTGGAAGTATGTACCTGAGAGCAACTTCCATGTTAGATTAAAGGTCATTGCTGCCAACACGGCTCACCAAAGCCAAAATTGGTCACTAACGTCAAACTCAAAATAACTTCAACTTAAACAACAACTTATCTTGACTTGTCTCTAACTGCTGACACAATTACAAGGCTGATTAAATCAGTTTTTCCACATGTATTTGTATTGAATTGTTGCTCCACTCTGATATGATTTAAAGAGGCCCTTCCATTACAAACGGTTTTTCTCAGGTTTCTGTTGAATATTTTAGCTCCACAGGTGTTCTTACCTTCATAGTGGGTGTGAAAACAGGTCAACAACTTCTCTTTTAGTTTTTATCTCTCAAACTACGCAGGTGGCGAAAACACCCGAGTTCTCCCGAGTCCGAACGGCCTGTATCTGTTTTGTAATAACTCCTTTGTTCGTTAGTATTCTGCAGCTTCCACAGTTGAAACCACACCTAGCATGCTGCTGGCTAAAAGCTGCAGCATAAGACATAGCAAACAGGAAGACACGACGTCTGATGTTGCTATGCACAGTGGGGCAGGAAACAGGAAGCCTTGCTCTCATAGGCTAGTTTGTTAGCCAATCTGAGTCTAGCAAATTCGAATTATGAATATTAATGAGTTGCAGCCGAAGCTTGACAAATCTTCATGCAGACAGATTGAAAGGTCTGTTAATCAGTGTTTCCTGATGTTTTTTTAGATATAAAGTGTTTCATATTACAGGTTAATACTTCAGAAATAACCACAAAGTCCTGAAATATGTATGAAATGTCCTCTCTAGGATTCTTTTCTCACACGTTACAGAGAATTTCCTTCTGATGTATGTTTGGACTCAAGGTTTTCCTGCTGATGTCTCTCCTGATTCATAATGTCTAGCCTTTACTATCATTTTTTTATGTTCCTTGCTGTCAGAGTAATATGCTTGAATCAATCAAGGCCTTTATGCAGCATTATCTGTGCCTGTTGTTCAGAAGCCAGTAAGGTCCCTTCCAGTTGAAGGAGCTAGAAATGACAGACAGCAGTGGGTCGATGTGAATGTGTTCATGTAATCCTTTAATGGGAAAAGAGCTGCCAAATGTGAAGCAGATGAGGGCAAATGAGCATTAAAGCAGGACTAACTTTATGTGGAACAGACTGGGATCTTGCAGAGAGAAAACAAAAATATAAAATCAACAACCACCAGGAGGTTGGGACACTGGTATATTTTTATTTATAAGGCCATGCTTGGACTACTGCCTTCCTACATTTGTAATTTAATCACAAAGTGCAATGCTGATTCTTACGGTTTGCAAACAAGTAATCATCTGTGTACCATTTGCCTGCACTGAGTTGGTAAAAAAGATCTCGTCTTCTCTGCACCTTCTACATGGAATATGATGCAAAAAGACTTATTTAATTAAATGCCTTTAAATCCAGACTGAAAGTGTTTGAGGAAACCTCCATGATTTTATAACTGCTTTTCTTAAATCATGTCATTTTAATTGTTGGTTTTAATTATTTAAACTTTTTGCTTGTATTTTAGATTTTTATAAACCTGTATGTATTTTTAATTGTAAATAGTTTTAACAAAAACCTTTTTGCAGCCTCTTGTCCAGGACTCCATTGAAAAAGAGGTTTTTAATCTCAATGGCATTTTCCTGGTAAAATAAAATAAAAAATAGAACAGAATAGAATAAAATACTTAATGAACTGGTGACTGTGCCTTGTTAGGCCATCAGTGAATCTGAAGACTTATATCTAAAACAGGGTGTAGATAAGCCATGAATAAGAACTATGTTGTTTACAGTTTTCCACGGTTTTGACTGGAGAAGCAGAGTTAGAACTGTAAACATTAGCAGTCCAACAGGAGGAAGGAAAGAGGACCTCCTGGGAGGGCTGTGAAAATCAAGGGTGAGGCCAGGCCTGTGTGTCTCCTCCCTCCTGGGACATTAATCAGGGTGCAGTTAATCTACGCAGCCACATTCCAGGGTCCTCCGGAGTCTCGCAAGGTAATTTTAAGCTGAATCCTGTGTTTGCTCCCCACCTTGTAAACAACACTGGCATTCTGCATGTGTGGGTGTGTTGTTGATCTGTCTCTCACAAACACACTCTCACTCACTTACGTTCTCCCTCGCACCTTTTCACAAGCTCAACTGCATGCTGAGCTGAAGGATAATGTGCCTGGTGTTGGCCTGCTACTCATTCATTAAACATGGGGTGCTCCATTCCTATTTTCCTCCTCGCTTCATGTGAGATGGGCTATTTTGTGGAAACGTGCTCATAAAGTGCTATTGTGAGTGGGGTTAAAGACACAATTAAAGGACTACCCAAAATAAACCCTGAGTGGATAATCTGCTCATGTGACTCATTCAAGACAAACATTGAAAGTCTGGCTCACCAGTTTGACCGCAAACACCGACGGGAGGAAATGTTTGTTCACTGTGTTGTTGCTTCTTATGATGGAGGCTCAATCAATGGTAAAAGTCAATTTAGATTTAGTCTGTGTCAGGCCAGTCATGTTTAACTGTATGTGTCAAAGATTCCACGTCAAATCTGTCAAATGGTAAACAAGAGACAAAGAAACCCAGTTTGGGCCACTAAGACATAAAAAGGGTTGATCTGAAGTTCCAGGCCTTTAAAGGTTTCAGGCTGAAGCTTTAGTTGAAAGCAAAAAAACTGCTAGCACGGATTAAACCACCAAAGTTAATAGTCATAAAACGTGAAGTGCCCTACAAGGAATGTGTATCCCTGACACTGTCTGATATGAATTATCTCCTATTTAAAGTTAAATGTAAAATCCTGTAAAAACCCTTCAGTTAAATACGTTCAAGTATCTTCTGAGTTTATACGCTGCAGCTAAACAGTTTAGATTAATCTCTAGTGGTCCTAGAAGCATGAGTGTTGTTTTTAAATCCAAAATTAAGTAACAGAACTTTAAGGTGACTTCTTTTTCCATTCTGAATAGAGCAGCTGTGCAGATGTTTCATTTGCACTGACAAGACTTCGAACCATCCCTTACCCCTCCTATAAACTGGATATGTCACGGGTGCGTAGCATTTTGCTCGCTAAAGCAGCCGCGAGTCCTTTTCTACCGTTTCAGTCACGTTTGTCTCAAAAATGCATTCTGTCCAGCTGGTCCCGAGAGATAACGAAATCACAGGAGAATCGTGAAATCACGTGTGATTTCCTCAGTACACATAACCAGCAGGGAGAAAGATGACAATATGTATCCAGAAGGTTCGTGGTTTATTTTCACATGCCCTACGAACTTCAAACCCATCACAGGTATTTTTTCATAGTCAAGCAAACGTAAATCTGCACGTGTCCTTTTATTTTGAAACTTCTGGGCACAAATGCCAGATTTCCTGTCTGGTCCAAACTAAACTGCTGAGCGTGACGCATTTTAGAAGCGTAGTGCGTAAAAAATAGAACTGCCATGTAAAGGCTGTGGTACTACGCTTCTGATTAACGCTGCTCCGCGGCCAGTGGAAACGGTCCCATTGACTTTAATGGCGGCTATCAGCTGTAAATTAAGTTTCACTTACATAATGCATCCAGTGTAAAGGAGGGGTAAAATTCCTCACCTTCAGTGTCATCTCTGCACGGGTCATGCCTTTCACCACTATCTTGGTGTAGCTGGCTGGTGCCTTGCGGAACACCTGGGAGCCAATGGAGGGCAGATCCAACAGGACTGTCTTTAAGGAGTGAGTATCAAGGAGGAGCTGGTGGACAAGATCACACAAACGACATCATCTATGATTCATAATGCACAAAATGTAATTTTTTTAAGACAGATTACAGCAAACTGATCTCACCTGTTCAGCTCCCACCATGCTGATAGGCTTACATCTAAACAGGTGGTTGATAAATTTGGGAATGAAAGAACTAAAGGAGGAAAGGAGAGGTAAATAAATGAGCTGAAAAGAACTATGAAATATAGTTAATTTAATAGAAACATGAATTCAAGTTTTACTTTGTAAACTTAATGCAGAACTGTGTGAAGTATTTGCGAGTAGAGGCAAGGTTGTCCCTAATGATCGGCACATTTTGTTTAATGTGCATGATGATTGATGTGACATAAGGACTCTGGTCACCCACATGCTCCACACTCTGCCAAGGCATCTAAAGGGTGACAGGTCAGAGAATTTGTACACAGAGTTTAGGACAAAGTCTAAAAACAGTAAGATTTATCTTATTAAATACTAAAAACCGACTAAATCTAACTTTTAAAAGTAGCTAAATCTAGTTTATTTAATCTGGAGTGAAATATGTCATACTTTTAACTTACAGTTTAAAGCAATTCTAATATTGTGGCTAAGAGTGTGTAACAATCTCTTTAAACTAATTACAAAGTAAAACAAAGACATCTTTTTAATGCGCTTCTTGTTTTGGCAGGAGAGATAACTCACAAAACCACCAGAAATGCAATGTTGTAACATCTTCTGACGTTAGATTTACAGGCAAAAGTATGTTTCTTTCACTTTCAATAAATGACAGATGTGTTTGATTTAATGCTTTTAAATGAGCTGAATGGTTTTTTTTACTGTTTTTAACCTTGCTCATAGCATTTAAAGCCGGATCGCAGGCGGCGTCCAGATCTTGTACCAGCAGCTGGATGCTGTTTGAGATCACACTATGAAAATGTAAAAAAAAAAAAGAATGTTACAGAATGTTAGGCTCCATTTACTACGTACAAAAAGTACTTCTTGGCTGTAGCTGTCACTTACGTGCTGAACGTATCCATCTCACCAGTCAAATTGATTCTCTCCACCAACACTTTATCTACTTTCTCCTTTAGCTTCTCTTCCAACTGGAACATATATAAACAAGGACTTCAGTGCTCATATAAACAGGCCGAGGTAAACAGGTACTGAAAGTGGACCTTGGAAAACATTGTTCATCCTGGGATTTACGATGTATAGCATTTAACAAAAACCTTTCGGGTTTTGTTGTCTGTCAGATTTTAAACATAGGACTGAGTTGGTGAACATGCCTGCTGTGTGGTAGCCAGACAGTATTCTGCAGTACTGAGAATGCTACAGATGAGGCAGAGCTCATCTACAGTGAACTTTGCTGCCTCACAGCCTTCTTTTTCCTTCAGCAGGCTGGTGATGGTTAGACCCCCACTGTTACTGCTGGACCTGGAAAAAGTAAAAAAAAAAAAAAAGAACATTAAAAACACATTTCAGTTTCTTTCTACCAAGAAAAGTAGTTAATTGATGGTTTTATGTTGAAGATCCGCAGGAGAAACTTTGATATCAATTATTTACATGTTAAATAACAAGCTAATTAATTTACAGAAGCTGAGCTGAGATGCAAAACTAATGAGAAGAGACGACCAAAAAAAGTGACTGATTCAACACAACATAATCTTTGCTCTAAATTGAAATGTAGTAGAGAAGGTTTTCCTGTGGAAAGTGGAGTGGACAGTGGTTAACCAGTGTGTGGCTGGTTAGTCACTACTTCAAGAGTAACTCACCCCAGTATCTCCCCTATGTTGACTTTAACGTGGCGCTCCGCCACGGCTACAAAATGCAGAGATTTTTTTTTGCTTCCGGAAGCATGAGCATTAGCGTCTCTGTTGTTTTACGTGAACACAGTGGCAGGCAGCAAGGAGGCGGGGCATAAGGACATAATTATATCTCTTTAGTTTTTAGCCTAAAGGCAAGGTGAAGTTAGAACAGCGCCGCTCTAAACTACGCAAAAAGCTACGGACATGTGAGTTCTGTGGCAAACGCGCAACATGTGTAGTACTCGTACCTGACAACATGATGCAGCAGTTTCAATCACTCAGTGTAGAAAAGCAGAGAATACCGAACCCACAGCGTAACATCCCTCCTACCTGCCTTCTTGTACATGTAACGTTACTTTCACTGTGTAAAAATTCAAAGTAAAGGAGAAAAACAAAAGATTTGATCGACCACTGTACTTGGAGAGGTTAGTACATAGCGAGGCAGTGCTAATAATTTTGAGAACCACTAATCTTAGCTACTAATAAGAGCTGGTAATTCCAACTCAGTACTTTTTTTATTCCCCAAGCTCCAGATCTGAACCAGAGTTACAACTGGTTTGTTGCTTACTGTGCATTGTACAAGCAGAGGACCAGAAACCATATACATTTTTTTTTGGGGGGGGGTTAACTGTACTAGAAACACACCGTCACATACAGTGTTACAGCTTGCCATCAACCAATATGGGATCTTCTATTGCCATAGAAATGAGGGGAGCTAATGGCTGAAATACAATTCAGATTTTTTCCCTCAGTATGATTGTCCATCTAAACAAACTTACTTATTTGATTAATACTTAGGATGATTAAAAAATTAGCAAATACTGGACAATTAAATTCCTTAGTTAAAACTCATATAAGTCATTTAAACAGACTTTATGAAAGAATATGCAGATAACTAATAAAGACTTGTGAAACAAGCTTTAGCATCTGAGAGACCAGGACACACTGTCATTTCAGTTAGCATGTGAGACTGGTGTCCATTATAGCAGAAGACTGTGTATTTTTCTGATAGTCTAGTTTCATTTATTAACTCATTCAGTGCCATTTTCAGATTTCATATTTTTTTGAAGGCCAACAGAATATTTTCTCCTATCACTATGTGAATTCTGAAACCACCATCAGAAAGATTAGTCTCTCTTCTTTCAGCAGCAAAAAAAAATGTTTCTACCTATTTCTGTTATTTAGTAATCTGCAGTACAAAAGAGGAACTTTCATCAAAATTCACCTGTTTCAGAACAGAAAGCTGAGATAAAGAGTGTTTTGTGTAAAGAGGTTTTTCAAGCAGATCAGTGACTTTGATGCAAATATTCCATGTTTCAATGATTCATGCAACATCTGAACTATGTTTTACTACTATGAAAGTGAAAAAAACTGTAAAAACATACTTTTGATAGTTTATTTTATCTATAAAAATAGTCATTTATAGACAATTTCAACATTTGAAAAAAATGTAAGAAAAAAAGCGACAGATTTATGATTCAGATACTCTGTGTGTGTGTGTACATGTGTGTGTGTACGTGTGTGTGTGTACGTGTGCGCGCCTGCGCAACGTGTGAGTGAGCAAGTTGGTCAGCCAGTCCACCTCCCCACCCCCCGCCATTGGTCCATCAATCAACACTTTGTGTGTTTTATGCAGTGAATCATTTTTTATTTTGGTCCCTGCTGCCTTCAGAAGATTCTAACAGGAGATACTGGTCGGTTAAATTCACTGCAGCTTCACTAAAATCGCCAGAAGGACCGTCAAGTCGGGCTTATGACATCACAAGCCCGAAATGACGAGCTGGATCAAAAACTGCGCCACCTTCGACACAATACTCGATCCTGGTAGATCTGACAGTCGCACTGGAGGGATTTTACTCATGTAATAAACTCCACCACCTTCTCAATTCCATAAATTCTATATGTTTTTGGAGTAACTCCAAAGTATCACTTTCCAGCTGCTTCACAGACGCTCATTCTTCCTTCCGCCTTGATCGGCTCCTCTCCCACTCCACATGCCTTTATAACGGGGTAAGAAAGGAAGATCTCACCCAAAGAAGTGCAACACTGCCCCCTCCTGGATCACAGGACTAGGTACATCATGTAAAGATTTCAAATTCAGTGAGCAGCTGCCCCAGAATGCTTTGCGGGATTTAAGTCAATAAAAGCTGTAGAGACGTCAAGACGTCTATGGCACTGAATGAGTTAATGGTACTCTATGTCTTTGAGGTGTTCTTAAAGTGGCTCTGACATGTGTTGTGTTATTCTGCTGCATCATGTCAATCAATTACATTTGTGACCTTGTCCACGTAAACGGCGATGCACAGATTTTCAGTAACAGTCTCAAATATGCAGATTTATGAGATATTGCTGTACAATTTTGAGTTAGGTGCATTTACCAGAAGAGACAAAACACAGGAACAGGAGATATAAACAAAGTGATTATTATGACAGAAACCGTGATAGACAGTGGGAGAATCAGATCAAGAATCTGTTGCTTGAGTGTTTGTCTCTTTCTGAATGTGAAATTGACTCAGGAGAAGACGCAATGTCAAGAGAACCAATTTTGATGTGCTCAGTCGTATATGTTTGAGCTGAAATCGGTTCCGTGGGCTTCAAGATCTGCAGATCAAACATGGTAAGTCTTAGTGTCACTGTAGCTATAAACAAACATTATTGGTTAACAGCCAGCGCATGTGTGTGTTTGCGTAGTCATAGTTGTGAAAAAAAAAAACATTCATAATGGGCTCCTCATGACAGCAGCTTGTTTCAGAGTACACAGCAAGATCCTGTTGATCAGACAGCTGCAGCTCATTTCAAACTCCAGTCCCTTTATACTTACAGCGTTCAGATACTCAGAGCGTCACATGTTGAGAGTGTGACAATCAGAAAAGAGGATTTCTGCAGTGTTCTTTGTGTATATCACTGCCTTTTTTTCTGTTCAGTACTCCATTACAAGTCATGTTGTTCATAGAAATGATATTTAATGTTTAATTCTTTGCTCTGCTACATGAAAATACTTTAACTGGACTGTGACTGCGCAGATGAATTATTTTCAAATTAACCCACTAAGTCAGAATATATACATTTGTCCATGTGAAGTCTTTTATTTTTACATTAGTTATTTCATCATTCTCTGGGTCTGATTTAGGGAAATACATTAAGGAAGCAGTGTTTCTACAAACACTCGCTATACAGTATTTCACCATTTTGTCAATGAAGACATGAGCTCACATGCAAGATGTAAACAACGAGCTGGGTTCCTACATTTCTTCACTTCTGGTTTTATTAGCTTTGAAATTGAGACTCACCTGAAGCTCATAAAACATTCATATTGGCCTTGTAAGTGTTTGCACCATGTTTCATTCAACAAACTTAGAATGATGCAAAATGTTTTATTGAGACCTGAGTGTGTCAAAACACTTTAAACTAAAGGTACAGATGTTTGAGATCAACCTTAATGTTTTATTTTATTGTTTTCCTGAACGCAGCTGCTGTTGACTCTCTCTGACGTGGAAGACTTTTTAATAAAACATTGCAGGTAAAGAAAGCAGTTTTTAATAACTCTGAAACAAAAAACAAAACTATGAACAGATGCAAAAGTGGGACCCGGTGAGGCCTTGCTGGCGACACAATATTAATAAACGTCATAACAGAGACGTGGGTAAAACCACAACATAGTTCTGGCTCCTTTTGAGGGCCCCTTTCAAAACCTCACGAGACCAATTCCCACACTGGACGGGTGTCTGCGAGTGAACGCACTTCTAACAAGTCTGAGTGCATCAATGACAGTGTTTTTATTCAGCTTAGAAAATGGTAAACATAAGTGGGAAACATGAGTGTATAATTAACATGCATAAATAGCTGAACACGCCTATGTGTGTGTGTGTGAGAGAGTATGTGATGTGGCCAGTGAGCAAGAGATGCTTTTGCTGGTAGCATATTGGGCTTTGCCATAACATAACCAACTCCAGATAGCTCATGGCAGGCCATCTTAATCCCTCCTAACCAAAGTGGAGATATCAGTTTCAGATTTAACTTCTAAAGCAACCAGAGCCTCACCAAAACAATGAGGAAATAAGGGTGTGGCAGGTTTGTTTGAGAAACACTGATCCCAAACAAATCACAGTTTACAGAAACTTTCTCACAGTTGAAATGTTATCCAATTTATTCTGGATACATCTGTACTGTACAAGTTGTTAAATGTCTTTTTTAACTCACTGTGTGTAATTTACTTTCTCGCCCTTATTCGGTTACAGTTGACTTATTTGCCTGTAGCTGTTTATTAGAGCTGGAGAATTAAAACATGAGTAAACACAGATAGTACTTGTACACTCCATTTTCACATAAATGCAAATGCTTATTTATGTCTGTAATTAAATGCAGGGACCTACAGTAACTTGAAGTTGAAGTCAATTTAGTCTGATTTGAGACTAAATGTCTAAGTGAAATCAAAGGTTGTTACCTGTTAATTCAATTCCAAACTGATCCCTGGGATTGTCTCATTAAAAAAAAAAAAAAAGCTGAAAATTAGGGCTGTCAAAATTAACGTGTTAAAACACGTTAATGCAAAGCAACCTTGAACAACGTTAATTTATTTTAATGCACAATTAACTTCTGTAGTTTTGCTTTGCCCATGTACACATGCACAGGTCTGTTGGCCCTCCAGACAATCCGTAGTCTGTGAGGTAAATGACAGGCAGTAACGTAAACGCTAACTCAGGGGAGACTTGCTAGAGCATGGAAAGTGAAAAAGGTCCTTTGAATGGAAAGTTTACCTTTAAAACTGTCAGATGGTAAAACAGATAAGACTAAAGTTATTTGTGCTTACAGTTTATGTGAACTGAGTTATCACTATAGTACCACTCTCAAATATCACTTGTTAGCTAAGCATACAGCTGAAGCACAAAGCTCCTCCCCCTCGCTAAAAGCAAACCACACTGGATAGTTTTCAGCTGAGACACTTTCACTTTCAGTTCACTTGATAAAATGAAATTCAAGTTTACTGTTTTTAGTTTAGGGATACTGTTACAGTTATAGTAAATATATTTAACAAAGTATATTTGTCCACTTCATTACTTAAAAGTGTAGCAGAAATATGAAAAAATACTTTAAGGTCAATTAAGAACATCTTAAAAATCTAGGATTAATATTGAGTTAACTGGGCAATCTTACAATTAATCGCAATTAAAAATTGTAATTATTTAACAGCCCTATGGAAAACATTCAAAGATAGAATAGCACATCACTGCTTTTATTTACTTTCAATATAAAATAGAGCAGTATAAACTATCAGAGATGTGGCTAATCCAAAGCTAACCTCCACATTGCCTGTTCAGAAAAATCCGGGCCCTGGTACAAATTTGTTTGAAGGGACGTTTCTTTAAACATGTTATACAGTGGGGCAAAAAAGTATTTAGTCAGCCACCAATTGTGTAAGTTCTCCCACTTAAAAAGATCAGAGAGGCCTGTAATTTTCATCATAGGTATACCTCAACTATGAGAGACAAAATGAGGAAAAAAAATCCAGAAAATCACATTGTCTGATTTTTAAAGAATTTATTTGCAAATTATGGTGGAAAATAAGTATTTGGTCACCTACAAACAAGTAAGATTTCTGGCTTTCACAGACCTGTAACTTCTTTAAGAGGCTCCTCGGTCCTCCACTCGTTACCTGTATTAATGGCACCTGTGTGAACTCGTTATCAGTATAAAAGACACCTGTCCACAACCTCAAACAGTCACGCTCCAAACTCCACTATGGCCAAGACCAAAGAGCTGTCAAAGGACACCAGAAACAAAATTGTAGACCTTCACCAGGCTGGGAAGACTGAATCTGCAATAGGTAAGCAGCTTGGTGTGAAGAAATCAACTGTGGGAGCAATTATTAGAAAATGGAAGACATACAAGACCACTGATAATCTCCCTTGATCTGGGGCTCCACGCAAGATCTCACCCCGTGGGGTCAAAATGATCACAAGAACGGTGAGCAAAAATCCCAGAACCACACGGAGGGACCTAGTGAATGACCTGCAGAGAGCTGGGACCAAAGTAACAAAGGCTACCATCAGTAACACACTACGCCACCAGGGACTCAAATCCTGCAGTGCCAGACGTGTCCCCCTGCTGAAGCCAGGACACGTCCAGGCCCGTCTGCGGTTTGCTAGAGAGCATTTGGATGACCCAGAAGAGGATTGGGAGAACATCATATGGTCAGATGAAACCAAAATAGAACTTTTTGGTAGAAACTCAACTTGTCGTGTTTGGAGGGGAAAGAATGCTGAGTTGGATCCAAAGAACACCATACCTACTGTAAAGCATGGGGGTGGAAACATCATGCTTTGGGGCTGTTTTTCTGCAAGGGGACCAGGACGACTGATCCGTGTAAAGGAAAGAATGAATGGGGCCATGTATCGTAAGATTTTGAGTGAAAACCTCCTTCCATCAGCAAGGGCATTGAAAATGAGACGTGGCTGGGTCTTTCAGCATGACAATGATCCCAAACACACCGCCCGGGCAATGAAGGAGTGGCTTCGTAAGAAGCATTTCAAGGTCCTGGAGTGGCCTAGCCAGTCTCCAGATCTCAACCCCATAGAAAATCTCTGGAGGGAGTTGAAAGTCCGTGTTGCCCAGCGTCAGCCCCAAAACATCACTGCTCTAGAGGAGATCTGCATGGAGGAATGGGCCAAAATACCAGCAACAGTGTGTGAAAACCTTGTGAAGACTTACAGAAAACGTTTGACCTCTGTCATTGCCAACAAAGGCTATATAACAAAGTATTGAGATTAACTTTTGTTATTGACCAAATACTTATTTTCCACCATAATTTGCAAATAAATTCTTTAAAAATCAGACAATGTGATTTTCTGGATTTTTTTTCCTCATTTTGTCTCTCATAGTTGAGGTATACCTATGATGAAAATTACAGGCCTCTCTGATCTTTTTAAGTGGGAGAACTTACACAATTGGTGGCTGACTAAATACTTTTTTGCCCCACTGTAAATGTTGTGTTTGGACTAGAGCATAATTTCCTGAGTACACGGTCTCAGGAATGAATCAGTCTTAATGCTGCTGGCCTCCTGTTCATTTTCACAGCTGGAGGATCTCACTTTTGGGTAAGAGGTGGGTTCACCTTGGACAGGTGATCAGTCCATCACATGGGCATACAGAGGGTCAGTTTAGAATCTCTAACCCAACATGCATGTTTTTGGTCTGTTGGAGAGGAAGCTGGTAAAAAACCTGGTGAACACAGAGAAAATACAAACTTGATAGAGAGAGGCCCCAGTACTAACCAACTGCACCACCGTACAGCTCGTCAGATGCTTCTTTCAGTCAATGTGTAAAAGAAAATGTGAGTTAGGTAAACTATTGCTGCCTGAAGCAAAGCAACCTCAGCAATAAGTGTGCAACATGCACAATGAAGCGTGTTCTCATTAGTGCCATTTCAAGGAGGAACAAATTACCACCAACTCCAACAACTGCATGTAGAAACTGTCATTTCTCAAGGAATTGAACATGTTCTTATGCAAGTCAACATACTGATGTCTGCAAGTGGTGAACCAGTCAGGAAGAGGTTTTAAAATAAGAACCAAAGATCTTACAATTTGCATAAATAACCAAAACTGAGCCGCTCTTACTTGGGAAGGTTGCCAGAGAGGATCTTCCACGCATACTCTCTGAGGAATTTCTGGAAGATGGTTGTGAGGGCAATCATGGGTTCACCAGTGCTCAGCTGGGAACACTGCACCATACACTTCTTGTAGTAAACAAAGAGGTCAGCACAGCTGGGCAGCACCGCTCCACCTTCCTCTGTGCCTGCTTTAGGGGGGCCTTGTGCTCGGAAATCAGCCACAAACCGGTCGATCAATTCGCCCAAATTCCTGCAGGTATACATGAAGAAACCCACACCGGGTCAAACACAGAACGCTGAATTGGGGTCAAAACTGATGAATTATATAAAAACATTAAAGATGTGATTAGTATATAATCACAATAAATAAATAACGAGCAGAAAGTGTGAGTGCCAGCTGGACAAGATGAAAATATCTGCTGTCCCAAATCCTCAGACCTACAGTCTACAGTTTCACAGCCAGTTGTTGTGGCCCAGTTCTACAGAATCAAGCAAATAAAGCCAAGAACAAAACAAGCAGGCCGCTGTTCTCTACAGCAATTTGGCCTCTACCTTTGGACTGAACTAAAATGAGGTTGTAGCTGCTGCGTGGGTCAATTCTGTCCCCTCGGACAGACAAAATGCATTTAATGCTCCAAAGAGATGTATGCAAGAACAGAACTGTGTTTGGTTTCACAAAACACTGCCAATACAGAGACAGAGTAGCAAGCCACACAGAACTGGAACATGATGGAAGAAAATCGAAGAGGGGAGAGAGAAAAGACAGCAGGAGTAAAAACAGAAAAGACAGAATGACAGGAATAATTAAAGAAACAGACATTTAAAGACGAAAATAAATGGAACATAAATCAAACAAGAGAAGTGGTGAAAGAATACAAATAAAAGAGTTGGGAAAGAAAATAAGCAGATCTGCTGTGACAGCATTTATTCAACCTCACTCTCTCTTTCAGTCTCTGTGGTTGTGCAGCTAATGGGAAACATTTCTGCCACAGTGGAGACAGAAGCATGTACAGGAACAAGAGCTGGAAAGAAAAGAGGAGGTGAAGCAGGATAAGAGGAGGAGGAGAGAGGGACTGATTGATAAGCAGTCAGTGGGAGAAAAAAAGCATTCATGGGCCAACTTCCCATTCAACCTGCTCCTAAATCAAGACTTTGTGTACCAGGAGTAAGATTCTACTTCCACGTGTGTGTGTGTGTTGCTCACTTGTCTTGGGATTCTATGTAGACGTATAGATGAGGTTCAAAACACTTGGAGATGATGCCATGGAAAGGGTTGTCAGGAGGTTTGGGCTTCCTGGGCTGAAAGAGTAAAACTAAATTTTTTTTTTCCTAAGATATTTGAAATGAAACAATTTCTGACGGTTCATCAATATCAATTTACTTTAGTAAGATCTTCATCCTTTTCTGTGCCCATATCCTCCCCAGGCTCGTCCTCCAAAAAGGGATTGGTTGGATCCAACGGACTTTCTGGCCTTTTTTGCTGCAAAAGATTAAAGAAATACACTCTTTTAGCCTTGCGCTGCAAGACAGATTCTCGAGAGATTTGGAGTTTTCCAAACCCACGAAAATCTGTCTTGTACCGCCTCATTGAAAACCGTCTATTTCGGTCAAAAAAATGTTCAGACCAATCATGTGTTAGCATTGTGCTTTGGGGCGAGTGTTCAGGTGTGATTGGCAGCAAGTGCCCTGGCAGACAAAGCAAAACAAACATGGCTGCGCCGGTGGATGTACGCATAAAAGCAGATATTTAATCTGTTTTAGGAGAACTAGAGACGATTTCGTCACTGAAAAATGAGCAAAGGTAAGAACTTTGATAATTTCTTGATGGTAAAGACGTGTTTTGCTTTTCTTAGTGGCAACGATGTGTGTGTTTTACTACCGACTGGATTTGCAAGAGCTTGATTTACTGTGATTGGCTAAAGACAAATCATCAAAGGCAGACACTTGCTGTCCTCCAATCAGATTAAAATATTACATCAGATGTCCCTCCCTTTTATAGATGGTTTCAAACGGAGCGGTTCCAGATCTATCATGTGTCCCCGAATCGAGAAGAGGCGAAGAAACATAGATCTGGCAGAGCCAGGTTAACACCCTTTAGCACTGTTGATCAGAACCTCCTATGTAGATATAATATTTAAAAAGTTACAATAAAATCCATCCCAATAAAATTCCTGTGTGAAATACAAAGCCACTCGGGCGTGGGTGTAAAAATGAACTCCAGACAAAAAAGCTTCTGTCGTAGCGAAATGTCACAAGGTTGAGACAAGTTTGACCTACTTGGCCTCAACAATACTAATCACACCCCCAATTATCTGTTCATTGCTGCATGTGTCACATCAACCCACACAGGCAAACATGACTTGGTTTTGGGATGGAATAGAAAACATAAATGACCAGTTTCACGTAAAGAAAAATATGATGTAACATTCAAACTCTACGCAGAACCCAGAACCTTCTTGCTGCAAGACAATTATGCTAACTAAGTGTGAAGCGCCCCCCCTTTACCAAAGGTTAGGGTGTTTTTTGTAATAAAAGTTAACTAAAGAATATATTTTGGAACAGTTTTTATATTTAGAAAAATAAATAAAATAAAATGCAATCTCTTTGTAAATAAATATTTGGTTTAGTTTTAAACTCTGTATTTTATGTTGTACATTTTTCAGCTGAATCTGAAACAGAGCAGAAGTGTTTCTGGATATTTGTGTGTGTTTCTCTTACACCAGGCACGTCCGTCAGAGTGCATCCTGTGAAGCGTTTACCCAGTAAACCCTCAAAGTTTGTCGTCCTCTGAATGGCAAACAAAAGCAGCTTCACTTCAATCTCTTTTGCACGTGTTCGCATCACCTTGGCTAGCTCCACCCTTAGAAACATACATACATAATATTAGCATGGCTGCACATGGGACACATGTTTATTCTCTTACAGCAACTGTACTGAATCACCCACTGGTTGCTTGTTTGTTGATGTTCCTTATTCTGCTTTCAATGAGTGCAAAAAGTCAGAGAACACACCCAATAACTAATATTCATGTATTATCAGATAAGACATTAGAGGGAGACAATCTATAATTTTCTTGTTGCTGGCAGTGATTTTGTGCATCGTAGCATCAGTGGATGAAAGACACTGACATTATAATTATGCCTTGAAGTTTATTGAAGAGTCAACGTTAAACTCCTGAAGGCACAAACAGAAACAACAGATTTACTGCTTGATCTGAAGGCAACATGCACCTAAAGGGCTCTCATAATAACTCATTCTACCAAATAATTGTATTTTGAACTATCACAATTGTGACATTATGTTAAACAGATGTGTAGCAGCTGAAAACTAGAAAAGCACCCAGAGAGCGCAGACCTCTGCCAAGTGGACATATTGTAGAAAGTACTATGTCTGTATCCTTAAAAAAATTCCTGTATCTAGATGGTAATCCAGATCACCCCCGAAATCTAACCGATTGTTCTTTTGGTCATTTCTGACCTTTCCTAAAAATTTCATCAAAATCTATTCATTAGTTTTCCTGCTAACAGACAGACAGACCCTGATGAAAACATTATCTCCTTGGTGGAGGTAATAATGACATTTACAGGAATCCGCAACTTCAGGTTTATAAAAAAAATCTGCTTTTAAAATACATAATTCTGCTTTAACTTAAAGGTAACAGTAAAACTTATACTATGATAAAGGTTGATTTTCTTACGCTTTTAATCAAGCTGTACTAAAAACTGAAAAAACAAACAATGTATTATATTTGTTTCAATAAACATTCTTTCATTAAAGGAAAACAAAATCAAGAGAAACCAGTAAAAAAATACTGGAAAAACCTGTTCAGAGTTGAGTTCAAATATGGTAGAAACGGCCGATAAATTAGATTTTGGTGGTGATTCGGATCACTGTCTGGGATTTCTGTCTTGATTCAGAAATAAATAGGGCTGGGTTTAAAAAATCGATTAATCGATTTAAATCGATTTAAGAATAAAAAATCTATAATCGATTCATAAAGCACTAAATCGATTTTTTAAAATATACATTTCCTTTTGTTACAGTTATGCCACATGCCACTGCTTCTGGATATTTTTAATGAAAACATGAATATTAAATGTATATAAAATACGCACTGTTGAAAGGCTGCTTCAGCATTTCATAAAAATTGCCATCTACGAATGTCTGATATTCAAGAAATACTAATGTGACAGAAATATCTGAAAAAAGAATCGATATTGAATCAAATCGAAATTAATCGAAATCGAATCAATTTTTGCTCTTGTGAATCGAATCGAATCGATTCAGGAAATTAGGAGTGATACCCAGCCCTAGAAATAAATGTCATAAAATTAACCTCACCCACCGCAACCTAGTAACTGGCAGAGGTAAATATAAATAAATGTCAGGTTTGATTGTTTACTATAATCTACATTAAACAGGCCATTCCATTAAAAATGTTTTTTCTGAGGTTTCTATTGAATATTTTAGCTCCACAGGTGTTCTTACCTTCATAGTGGGTGTGAAAACAGATCAGCAACTTCTCTTTCAGTTTTAATCTCTCAAACTACGCAGGTGGCGATAAAACCCGAGTTCTCCCGAGTTCAAACGGCCTGTATCTGTTTCATCACAACTCCTTTGTTCGTTAGTATTCGGCAGCTCCCGCAGTTGAAACCACGCCTAGCATGCTGCTGGCTAAAAGCTGTAGCATAAAACGTAGCAAACAGGAAGAGACTACGTCTGACGTTGCCGTGCACAGCGGGGCAGGAAACAGTATGAATTCCTCTCATACGCTAATTTGTTAGCCAATCTGAGTCCAGCAAATTTGAATAATGAATATTAATGAGTTGCAGCACGAAGCCTGACGAATCTTGATGCAGACAGATTGAAAGGTCTGTTAGTCAGTGTTTCCTGATGTTTTTTAGATATAAAATGTTTCATATTACTGGTTAATACTTAAGAAATAACCACAAAGTCCTGAAATTTGTATGAAATGTCCTCTTTAAATAGTTTGCTGTTGAAATTTATCAGTCAGGGATTACACATGTCCATGCAGCGATGGTCTACTTGTTTTATTATGCAAATTTTTCCATTTTTACCGCGATGCAAAATTTGCGGATCCCTGTATATACTGGCAGACAGAATACAAATCATTGCTGTGCTCAAATGTTTTTAAAAGTTTGATTTCCACTTGGTTCTGATGTGGAGAGAAAATGACAAGGTTTCCAAAAGTGCCTTCAAAGATTGTTGTTAATGAATAATGATGTAAACTCCTGTCACACTTGGTTATTTGTGTGAAAGAAACAAAACTTAAACAAGATATTTTTAAGACTTTAGGCTTGCAACAGAAGCTGTCACAGAACCAAACGAGCTTGTCACAGGAGTAGATTTTTTACGTCTCGCCTCTGATTCCAGAAAGTCAGAATGTTGTCTGAGAGAACACAAAGAGGTTTTATTACAAGAGATTTTGATAGATTTAGTGAGAACCAGGACTTAGCCTAATGAGGGGTGATGACAGAGTAAAAGGGCCTTCGGTTACAGCCGCTGGCGGCTCACAGAGACCAAAATCGCTCAGTTCAGTTGAGGAGAAAAATGAAGAAGTACCAACACTGGGTCAATGCTTATGTAGGCCACTTAGTTCAACTGCCTTGAAATCTGTGCCAAATCCCAGAGTCCTCTGTGACAAACTTGGGTCCTCAGGGGCCACGATTCTGCATATTATAGATGTTTTCCTGCTTCAACACTCCTGATTTAAATGATTGGGTCAATAGCTGAGCATAGCAGAAGGTAAGGAAATACTGAGGAGTTTCTTCCTAAATAAGCCCTTTTTCTTTTATATTTCTGAACATAGACTCATAGACACTGAGCCATTTCTACAAATATCTTCATCCACACAAAAACAATCCAAAACACTTTGCCTGACCTGTATGTGACACCATAACATAGTGAGAAGACATTTAAAAAAAAGGAAACGGTCAAGTTGAATGTGGGACTATGACATTATAGTTTGTCTAAGAGAAAATGAAGGAGTGGCACTCCCAAAAGTAACGTTTCAGTTCTCCTAAAACACTGTTACCATGGGAACAGAGGGATAAGAGATACAAAATGCTGTTCCTATAAAGTCAGCATCTGAATGACCCACATGGATGTGAGTTTGACATGCGTGATGGCGTCAACTTATACAGCCGACAAACTGCAATTTCCCAATTAACTGAAATCAGTTTCTCTTCTTTACATCCTTCTTTCCTCTTCATTTGTACAAAAACATAGTTGATTAATTGTTATTTAGACTAATCGATGTAACTCAATAGTTTGGGATAGTCTCGTGTTAGTTGATGGGTGTTCTGTGTGATTTACTTGGTGATGTGGCAGAACTCCACTGCGATGCGTTCTGTCATACACCATTCTTCAGGAAACATGCGCCCATATTTTTCCTCATAGTCTAACAGCTGCCTTTTGATCCAAGCGTAGCGTCGATCAATCTTATCTAACCAGGCGACCTGAAGAAAAGAACCAATATTTATTTTAAAGAGATCAGCCGTTTTAAAGAACGAAGTGACAGGATTGTGATTTGTAGACTGTAAAATAAAACAACAATGTAATGACTTGTCAGTATTTTTACTCACATCTTGGTTTTCCTGGAAGAGAACCAGATATTCTGAAAGGTGCTGCCTGATGAACTTTTTGATGATCTCCTGTTTGATGCGAGGGTCGAGCACATTTGCCACCAGACAGGCGTCTCTCAGAACATTACTGGGTCCACCCGGTCTCTGGGTGTGAGATTCAAGCATTTTTTTAAAGAGGAAATAAGGCAAAAAAATAAACAAACTTAAAAATATGAAATTGAATGTAACATATTTACCTTGGAGCCTTGAGAAGGGAAGGCTTCTTCAAAATCTGCAAGGATCTGAGTCCCCAGCTCACTCTGTGCTGCCTTCACTCTACCAGAAACAAAATATTCAAGTTACTAACAACTTTTCTCAAGGTAGTATCTCACTGGGAAGCAACTGTTTGTCAGCATATTTCTTCAATTAAACATGGGATATGGAATATTTTAATAAAAAGCAATATTTTTAACAAAATAGTGCCTCCACGGGGTGTTTAGAGGGTTGTAGAATGAAAATACAGCATTTCCTTTAAAAATTATATTCAGGGTAAAATATTATAAAAAATTAATTTTGGCGGGCACAACGTTGGCATTTTGTTTACATCTACCAGCCAATAGCTGGCAGAGCAGCGGGCACCATTTTGGGTTGCCTAACACAGTAAATAATCCAGCACAGTGAGACTGGTACTGTGGAGTCTGCAGGCCAAGCAGCTGGAAGCACTGGGAACATGTGGTGATTATGTACCTTATTTGATTGCCATAGAGGATTCCTCTGGGGTTTCCCATGTGACGAGCAAGTTCTGTGTGCAAACGTTTTTATTAGCAGCTAGCTAACACATAGCTACATGTTGCTGAAGTGGAGGAGCTTCGGGCCACTTTTTCGACTAGAAGACACACCACGGAGGATTTTATTGCTTTTTTTGATTTTATTGGATAAGTGAGGCGTGCAGGATGGTGTGTGAGGAGGAGAGAAGATCTTAGGAGGGACTGCAGGAAGTTTTGGTTTGCTCTAGACGAGCTGCGGGGCAACTGAACTCTTTGCCACGGACTGAATCGATGATTGAGCTTCAAACAGGGAGCTGCTTTTATCAGAGTCAGTGTGTGATCAGCGGGGCTGGAGAGCATGATTAGTTCTGAACTCATGATATTTTATTGTCCTGCTCGGATCAAAGATCAGAACGGGTTTGGTGAGGAATATTGATCGACCTCAGCATCGGAGCGCGGGGAGGTTAACGAGCCTGGCACCCAGATGGCTGAAGGCTTTGTGCTGTTCATATTCCATATACCACCTTTAAGTCCTGTAAGTTGCAGAGCCTTAGCTTCACTGGAACGGTACTCATTTTAGTTTCAGCAAGTCCAAATGTGCAAGAAACATTGGACTGACCTGTGAAACAACCTGGTGACTGATTAGAGACAACATTTTAGATACAAAGAAGATTAATTACATACAAATAAAGAAACTTTGAGACTTAAATTGATTTCAACATATGTGGTACTGTAAGCACCAATTCAGAGTGAATTCAATGTATTATCATGTAGTTTTGTGCCTCCAGTTAGTACCTGACAGTCATAATCGCATCAGAGGCTGCTTTACCCAGAACACCAACAGGAATAAATCTGATCATGTTATTAGATTCTGAAAGATGAGAATGTGTTAATCTGCTTAATCAAAGAGACGTCATAATGCAAGAAGCTTGGATTTAATCACCTGACAAGTTTCCAACGTGACTAATTAAAACCTGGAAATGTTACCAGGATTAAATTCTCTGTTTTATAAATATATACTCATCAGTCACTTGTTCAACTGCTTTTTAACACATTTAGTGAGTCAGCCAATCACGTGGCACCATATGAATGATTCAGGTATCTGAATGTGGTGACGTTTAAATTCTGCATCAGAATTAAGAAGAATGGGGATTTGACCAAGCATTTGTTCTTTGTTCCCCAACCTGGGAGTCTGAGAAACTGCCGATCTGCTGGAATGTAAGACAGTTTTTTTTTTTTTTTAACACAACCACCTTTAACAAAGAATGATCCAAAAATAAGGAGAAAATATCCTGTGAGCTGCAGCCATGTGTCAGAGATTAGAGGGGAATGAGCAGGTTGGTTTGAGAGGATAAAAAGGCTAAAAAAACCTAGTTGTTATAATCAAATGTATATAAAATATAATCTGAATGAGCAGCACACTGAAACTTAAAGCATATAGGCTGCAGCAGCAGAAGACCACACCTGGTACTGCTCCAGTAATGTCCGCTCCTTTATCACTACAGTGTTTCATATTCTGCTGGATACTTGCAGCAGATTAATGCACCATGTCACAAAGATCAAATCATCTCCAACAGGTTTCTTGAACATGTTCACTGATCTCCACAGACACCAGACTCAGTCCATGGTGGTGCAAGAGGAGATTCATATTCTGGTGTGTAGCTGACAAATCTGCAGCCACTGTGTGATGCTTTCATCTCCATACGGAGAAAAATCCTTTAGGAATGTTACCAATATTTTGTTGAATCCATGCCACAAAAATTAAGTCAGTTCTGAAAGTCAAACCAACCTGGTTCTGGTATGGTGCACCTAATAAAGTTGCTGGTAAGTGACAGGGTGCAAATCAGAAGTGCTTTGAATTTGAGTTTCAGGCTGATAAATCTGTCCCAGACTGATATGTTTAAGTTTTGTTTTTGACTACTTTTATCATAAATGGAAACAACATAAAGACCTTCTGCGAGCCTTACTGTGTGTGTGTGTAAATTTGTGGGTATTTTAAGGAGACAGGGTCCAGACACAGGCATGAGTGACTTCACGGAGAACTGGGGTTGCCAAAATGACTGACAGACAAGCTGCAAACAGGAAATAAAAACTTGAACATGTACTTCAATAAAAACATCTAGTGTTAGAATGCAGCTATAAACTCAGAGAAGCAAACACACCCTCTGAAAAGTGTGTCCCTGTTCGTGTAAGATGGAATAAACGCCGGGATAATGAGGGTCTATTCACAGAGTTTCCTTCCTGTGTTTGCCTGCATGTGTAGCACAGCGGTTGTATGTGTGTGTTTTATGTATCAACAGGATGTAGGATGCAGAACACCTCAGCAAATACTGGAACCACTTCTTAGCAGTTCAGAAGATGAGCTATGGAACATTTCAGCACTAGTAGAAGAAACTCCCCTCAGGCTGCTGGAAATGGACTCCAGAGTTATTCTAATGCTGAAGCGTGTGTGTGTGTGTGTGCGTGCGTGTGTGTGCACTAGTTACCTCTCTGAAAGCTGTCTGATCTGAGGTATGCCCATGTACTTGTGGAAATGTTCAAGCACATTGACCACTCCCTGCAGCAGGTTGGCCACCTCACCGTACTGCCTCTTCCTGGTCATTGCTCTAAAACACAGACATTCACGTTTTATTTGATGATAATGTTTCTGAAATAATCCATCTTAAAATGTTCAAAGACAACTGTTTGAAGAAGTTAAGTGATGCAACACTTAATCCATCTCAGATATTAAAATAAGTAAATATAAATTACTCACAAATAGTTAGGGATGTTTGGCTTTCAGGTCAAATTTATGGAAAACATAAAAAGTACACAGCATAGTGATATTACATCATGAAAGTAGGGGATTTAAGTAGAAGTACGCAATGGTGATTTTTATATCTCAAGCACTTAAAAGCCAACAACCCAGGTGAGTAAACCACAATAATAAATGTCAATATCTCAGCTTAATAACAAAATCTCATTCTGTTCACAAGACAACTTATTGTCTGCTGAGACGTGGTATCCAACTCTTCTTGATGGTCCTCAGGCTATTGAGCTTCTGGGGTCCAGACTTAGGACAAATCAGCTGATCTCGTAGGTTTTCCACTGGATTCAGGTCTGGAGAAAGTGCAGGTCACTCCATTTAATGTACTCCAGTCTTCAGCAGCTGTCTCCCTAATGATGCGACCTTAATGAGCTGGAGCATTGTGGTCCATGAAGATGAAATGAGGTCTATGTTGTTCATGTAGGGACATAGTGACTGGATTAATGATGTTATTCAGGTAGTTTGGGCTCGTCACTGTACCATTCACTAAGTGCAGGGCAGCTCTGTATTAACTAGACACACCAGCCCACATAGTAACACCACCAAAGGATTATCTGGTAACAACTGTAGCTGATGCTCAGCACTCTCCTTGACATTTCCAACATCGTTAGCGGCATCATTTCTACTCAACATGAAATGACTTTCATTAGAGACCATCACTGAGGTTCTACTTCCAGCATAAATGCTTCCTGGCCCATGCAAGGCGATGTCGACTGTACCTGACGACTCATGCTAGGCAACTCCTGCAGGTCGCCTAGCATGCAAATGTTAACAACATGATGGTGTTTAAACACCAATTCTAATTGAACCAGGATATTTACTGGTCAATTCATGGATCAAACACTTTCTGTGGATTTTGCTGTTGAGATCCTTGTTAGACAACAAATTTGTGTAAAAAGTACTGAAACACTGAACAGTCAGACATGTAAATGGTAAATGTCCTGTATTTGTATAGCGCTTTTCTAGTCATTCAGACCACTCAAAGCGCTTTCACACTACAAGGTTTTGCATTCACCCATTCACACAACCCGATAAGTAAACCGGGGGGCAACATGAGCCACAGTCGCCCCATGTGCATTCAAATGTTTAGTGAAGGCTACATTAAGTTCACCTGTAAAGGTTATAATACGTTTTAGGTTCATCCTGAAATTTCACCCAAATGCCAAACATCCTTAACATTTTGTGAGTCGCATAGTTCAAACAAACTAGAAAACATTGAAAAATACTAATTCTAAGATATTACATTACTTAATCCACTTGTAGTAACAGTGTTTATGATTTAGTCTGTAGGAAACTCTGCAGCAGCTTCTTCTTTTCATATTAAATCCCTTGTTGTAGTTTGGTGAAGCTTTGATCTTTGGGCCAGTTACTTCAGGTCTAAATACCTAGCCTGACCAATCAGATCCTCCTGCATTATGTTCAAATGCAGAAGGGTCTGACACCGGAGCCGCACCCGATCATTTTCGTGTCATATTTTAGGACGGACCAATTACATATCACCTTTGTTATGCGTCATCCTGAAAACACAGAACTAACGTTTTCCACCCAGAGCACAACATTCAACATGGCGGACTCGGCTGTGGATGAAGTGTTTACTTCTGTGTTTGCACAGTGTTTGCTTGGGGCGGTCAAATACCTGAACAGAGTGCAATGACACCTCGTATTCACAAGTTTTTGACACAAAAGCGACACCTGTCATTAATATTCGTCTTTTCTCCTCCATTAAACATGGTTCTGTAGCTACCATTACGGCTCCGATCGCTAAACCTTTTGTTTTTGTTCCGCCTCGTGTGTATCCGCTTTAGCGTCACATATGTTGCGTCACTTCCGGGTTTCTGTGATTGGTTCTCTCTCAACTGGCTAAGCCCGCCTTCGAAATTGAGAGACAGCGGTTCAGCTCCAGGCACTCACGTCTTTGTAAAGTAATCTGTCAAAGACGTGAGGGCCTGGTTGATCAGGTAACTAAATACCCTGGATCTTTGTTTTATTTTCACCTAAATAATTTTACATCAATATAAAAGAAAACAACATAATAAAACTATTATTTAGTTGAGCTTCTGTTATACACAGTTAAATTCTTATACATTTAAGTTTAAGAAAATGTGGAAAATTCTGTGAAAATATTCAATTCTACCCACTCCAAAGAGTCGACCCCTCCTGCCAACATATGTAGATGGTTGAGGGTGGTGATAGAAGTAGTGAGGTGGCGTTTAGCATGGTCCAGCTGCTTTATGTCCCTTGTAATCTCCTTAACCTGTGCAAGAACAAACCAGAGTTTAGATAAATAATTCAGAGGAAAAAAGAGAAAACAGCAAGGAAGCAAAAACTGACTTGAAGTAAAACATGGGAGAGGGAGGAACATAAAAAAAAGACAAACACGTCTCTTCTCACTAGCAGACACTTGCATGAAAGGTCCAGAACTCTCAGAGTTCTTTTCTCTTGCAACAGAAGAATGCAAGATTAATCTGCCCGCATGTGCTACAATAATACCCCGACTCTGCTTCAGCACTTCTGTCTTCCAGTGTTTGTGTAACTGCATACCATTTGTTCAGACTTCTCCGCCTTGTCCTTAATGTCTTTGATTTTGCCAAAGAGCTGCTGGATGGCTAGCTGGGCCTCTTCCAAAGCCTGTCCCAAACAAACAGAGCAACATTAAACAACCAGACAGACACAAAGGTGATATGCCATAACACAATAGTAAATACAGTGACACCCATCGGGAGCGGACACCCCTGTCTAGCGGACAGGTTTTGGGCTGCCTAGGAATTTTTGACGACTTACATAACCGCTTTGGAGCAGATATCCCGCTGTTCAGGACAACTGACTTTTTTGTCCTAAAAAGTAAAATCAGTGAATATTTACCCCACTAATGGACAGTGATCACAGGTCCCTCTGCAGGCTTGTATTGTTGTGTAAATAACAGGTCGCGGCCGAGGTTGAGGGTCGTAATTAAAAAAAAAAAAAAAAAACAACTGACAAGTATCCATTAAACTTTATTCAACGCTGAAACATTTTCTTCACTCTGTCTCTCTTTACTCTCCATGTTTGTATTGATTGTTACTGCTGCCATTAACTTTATCTCTGTTTATCTTTCTATAGACATGACGACTGGCCCAAATCCATCAGTGTTTGTCTCTTTCCTGTCAGCTCAGACCCCAGTCGGCTGAGCCGGGTTCTGCTAGAGGTTTCTTCCTGTATAAAAGGGAGTCGTTCCTTTCCACTGTCACCAATCGTGCTGCTCAGGATGGGGGATTGTGCTGAAATAACAATTCAACCCAATCGACTGGTTCCTTAAATAAGAAATGTTTTATTTATTGGTTGATTTTTCTGTGAAGTGTCTTGAAATGACTTTGTTATGAACTGGAGCTTTATAAATAACTAAGCTTGAACTTGAAGGGGATTTGACTATGCGCTAGTTCATAAAATAAGCCAATGTACAGAGGAAATGTCCGTGACAATGGTTTACGGACATTCCTAGATGACAGGACACCTGGACACCCTACCCCTCTGGGGCAGACTCCCCATCATAATGGACGAAGCGTCTGGCCCTTTGAGTGTCCGCTATATCGAGGTTTCACTGTATTAAATAGTAGAAAAATTTTACATTTCAGAAAACAACAGAACATTGCTTAAAAGAACATTAAAAGATCACAGTATTTTAGGTCTTCCAAAAGGAAACTATAAAGACGTAAGACTTGCAAAACAGTCAACAAACATATCTGAAATAATCCTCAGCACCATTTATATAGAGCAAGTGTGCAGCAGCTGCAAACCTCGGTTACTTTCCACTTGCTGAATCAGATATATGCTGCATACGTGTCCATGCAGTGACAGCAACATAAAAAACTGTCTTCACACCTGTTAGATGACCAAACACATTATCATATCACACTTTTTGTGTCGTGTCCTGCTTCCTGTTTGAAAATGCTACTTTAGAGCACTTAGTAAAAGCAGAACTACAAGACTGACATTTATTTTGTATAAGTGAAAGTTATTTAATAGGAACATAATAAGTGTGTTTCATTTTCTGTAATTATGCACCAGATCTTGGCTGGTAATTTCTTTTTAAATCAGTTTTTATTATTGTTTATTTATTTATTTACAAGTTTCAGGTCTTCTTTAATAAAACATCACATTCATTTTGTAAAGCTAAATTTTTTTAAAGTCTTATCATATCATTTTGTTATTTGGAGTAAAAGAAAAACCAGCATGTGTTTTAGGGCTGGGCTCCATTCTGTATGACAAGTTGTGTACAGCATCAACTGGTAGTAAATAATCTGAACTAACCAGAGCTTTTAATTCAGCTCTCAGCATATTTCGCCACAATATAGAGTCCGGATTTCCACGTAAAAAAATCGTAGAATTTTTAGAAATTCTGAAGAGATTTTTAATTTCTGTACCCCATTTTCCTTCTCTGTATTTATTGAGACCAGGAGAAACAAATACCGTACACTGAGTTTGAAAGTCTCCCTGTTAAATGATGAAAGTTCAGGTAAGGGCACCCAAGTAATATTCTTTTCTTTCAGTTTAACCACAAGGTGAAAGATTACGCTGCTTTCGCAGCATCTAGACTAAAGACGCTGTCTTACATACAAATTACACATATAATTAACAAGCCAAGTCGATATTTAACATTGCAGGGCATGTGCTGACACACAGGCCATAAGGTGAAGCTTAGTATAGAAGCTGTCACTACAAAGGCTAAAGAGATCATTAGTGGTTATAACAGTCTGTATAACATTTGACAGGATGGCTGCAGAGCTGATCTAAAGTTTCCTCTTCATCTCACAAAGCATCTGCTCTTTGATGCTCCTACACAGAGGTTTAGTCCTGATATGTAATACGGAGGTAATTGGTTTCATTTGGCCTGTTAGTACAGTAGCACAGCAGACGCAGACTCTCCCTTGCACACATGCACACCAGGAATGCAAACAGCCGGCACCAGCTGTCCAAGGAATTGACCACTTTTCCTACCCGTCTAACACACCAGCAGACATGCAGCTTGCACAGACATTAATTATCTCTCCATATCTGAGATGTGCTGCCAGAATCACCTGAATGTTCACAAACTGCGTTATAAATGAAAGCCCAATGTAATATGAGTTTATCACAAGAAGCCACACAGCACGTCTGGCACTGATTAACTTTTACACATAAGAAAAATCTGATTCTTCGTCATCCATGCTCTTTGATTTGAGCGCTGAGAAGATGGGAGTGCCACTGAATCTTTTTAAGAGGTTTCCTGAAGCAGCTCTCGAGCAAACAAACTGCACAAAGACGAGAGCAGAACTCCAAAAGCTGCAGTTTGCTGCAAATGCAAACTCGGCTGAGTCAGTCTGGAACTTCCTGGTGTTCACTTCCTGTATTTGGCCTTGATGAAGACTCTAAAAAATCCCTGCCTAGCAGGCACCTCCATGCCAAAGATGTTATCTGAACTCACATGAACCAGCGCAATAAGCAGCGCACGTTCTCTGGTTTTCTACAGGATGCAGAGGAGCCTTCTTCTAGAGGTTCCAACATGTTAGTGATGAACTGGGCGTCTCTCTCTCTGGCACACATCAGGGTTGGATTTTAACAGAGAGGAGATTAAAAGGTTCTCCTTATTTGTCATCAAATAATTCAATTAACTTCGTTTAGATGATCTGATTAATTGAACAGCTGATGTAAACGCCGTAAAGGACAAGAACATGGAAAACCTTAAAAGTTACTAACTCGTGGTGGTAACACGTGATGTATGAAGCAAATCTTAAAGGAAAAAAGAAAGCAGCTCGATCTTCTACACTGCATTAAGTATTTTTTGTTGTTACCTTTTGGATTCTGTTTCCCTGTCATAATAAATTTATGAAAAAACAAACATGTTTTCTCAGATTAATATTTAGATAAACGGGTTAAACTGATATAACACTATAAAACCTCTGGAAACATCTGCTGCGGACTTGAAACACGCAGTCTGATCAAATAAAAATAATACCGATCAAAATGAAGGATCATTATGGGGTGGACAAGATATCAAAAACATAGAGAGAGGAGAATGTGATTACATTGCAAATTATATTCTTGGGTCAATATTCAATAATCATAAAACATCATACAACCCTGTTCTGATTACTGCAAAACAGCAGATTTTGGGAAAAAAAATCAGCAGATTAAAACATTAATAAGCCAAAACTTTAAAGAAAATTAATAAAAAAAGAAGTTACTAACAGCCATTTAACTGCTATATTAAAAGGTGAATAAATGAATACATGCTAATATAGAATTGATAAGCAAGTAAAAGCTCAATATAAGAGAATCTGCATTAAAAATCCAATTTAATCAAGTATAACTGAGTAAATGATGAAACTTCTCATTAATGAGATGAATATGATGTAAACGTCCTCATGGACAGACCTTCACGCTACATTAGAAACTCCATCTGTAATTGACAGTTTTATCAATCTGAACCAGTTGAACACATGAACTCTGATGAAATTCATCCCAAAGAGGAGAATCAGTACCACATGTCTCTGACTGATTTGCAGTCAAATGTAAAAATATTCAGAAACATTCAAATTTACCATGTTATTTCGACCCGACGCATGGGCTCAAATTACAACAGCTCTTGTGTGTTTTCAGTGTTAACACCATGTAATATTTCTTACAAAGTTCCGACACATTTTAAACTGCAACATTCTGTATGTAAAAATATTCATCAGTCATTTCTGAGGCATTTTGCAGATCTGGGCTCAACTAGTTTTAGTTGAAATGTGTAAAATGTCAGATGAAAGAGAAGCTGCCACTGTTTCATGTTCATATCTGACTTCTTCTTTACATGATCCATCGTTAACTGGTTGTGAATCACTCTGTGAACTTTGCTGACGGTGTTCTTGAGCCCATGCAGTGATGTCCAGCAGATAATCATGTCTGTTTTTAATGTACTGCTGCATCAGGGGCTGCAAATCACAAGTCACTGTTAATTACCTGCTAAATCAGTGTGGCGGCGGCGTAGTCTGGCGGAAGGGCGATTGCCCTTCTTTGAAAGATGACGGGTTCAATCCCCGGTGCCAGCAAGCTAAGTATCCAAAGTATCCTTGGGCAAGATACTGAACCCGCCGCTGCCTCGGGGCGGCCGTAGTCTGTCGGGAAGGAGATCACCCTCCAATCGGGAAACCATAGCTTGATCCCGTATCCCGGCAAGAGGCTAATGGTACGTTCACACCAGCCACTTTGTCAACGTCAAGCACCGCCCATAACGCTCCAAGTTTGACGTTTGAAAGTTGAAGCTCATAACGCCTGCCAGTCAGAGCACATAGGCGTTGAAGCTTGTAATGCTGGACCGTTAAAAAGAGCGCGAAGGCGGGGCTTCCTTTGTTATCGGATGTTCTGAGCTATGGCGGATCATATAGAGAGAGTGGCTTGGATTTATTTACCCCGTTTGTAGATACACCCCATTCTTCAGCTAGCTGAACTTTCTGCATTTCGAGCTTTTTAAGCGTTTCAAGTTTTAACACCTGAAACGCTTGAAAAGTTGCTGCTCATAACGCTCACAAAGCGACGCAGAGCCGTTGACGTCTGTCTGACGCACTCCACCATAGACTTTACATGTAAACTTGCTGCTTCTGACAACATAAGTGTCGAAGTATCCTTGGGAAAGATACTGAACCCCACAACTGCCACTCGGCGCTGTTCAAGATGGCTGCCCTCTGCTCCTCACCCTACGGTGAGGATGGGTCAAATGCAGACCCAAATCTCCCCCAAGGATTAGGAAATAAATAATCAGAAAACTTTAATAGGGCCTGTATCATGCTATTTTACAGCTTTCAAATGTTTCCGTTGGTGTTATATAGTCTTTATTTGTCCTAAAATATAACTTCTATTCTTGTATTATTCTTCAATCAAGAAGTAAAACACTCTGGTTCACTAAAATCCCACCTCCTCCCCCGTGAGTGCCGCTCATTTCATGCTGTAGCTTTAAGTAGGGTGCAACGGTTCATACATGATACATGATCCGTGATCTGCACGGATCTCTCCCTACGGTTCGGTATGCACATGGTCTGCGGACTGGTTGATAAAAATAAATAAAAAGTTGTGTTCACGTGGAGGACTGATGCACCACCTGTTCAGTCCAAAAGAGAACAGCACAGCAGTAGTCATGTCTGGTGTCAAAGTAGAGGAGCTCGAAAAACCACCTGCATCGTTCAAGTGGCGTGTTTTACCTTTCAGAGGTTTTAGAAAAGCTTTGTAGGGCTGGAAAAACCCGATCAGCTTATTTGTTTTAATCACTGGTCTGAAAAAGATTTTGTGAATCTGACAACAGACCAGAAAACCTGACAATAACTCGCACTCAGTGACACCGAACACACACAGCTCACAAAGCAGGTGGCACTTTCCCTTTACAGCACATGTATTCAAAGGAGTGAGAGTCTGTAAATCAGCTGGAGCTGCTCTTTGTCTCCACACTTACATAACAAGAAAATAGCAAACAGATAAATAAACTTGAGGTATTAACATGAGAATAAATCTGAGTCATATTGTTTGTTTTTTCATGGAAGAATACATTAAGAGGAAAAGCATGAAAGGCAAAGGAGAGAGTTTTTCTGTTTTAGTCTCAACCGATTGCACCAATTGAACTGGAGGGAAAAACTAAGTTTTAACACACCAGCCAGTGATTAGTGGTGGGACAGAATGTGTGTGATTAATCACTGGTGTTTAAATTACCAGTACATGTGCTTGTGAGAATATAATTAGAGTAATACTACAGGTCGTCAACTCCTTTCACACCCACGTTTAAAACTAAGATCATCTCATGTGCGATGTCACATGACATTACAAAAAACTAGGGCCCGACCGATATATCAGCCGGCTGATCTTATCGGCCGATACGGGGGTCCAGGTTCATATCAGCTATCGGTAAAAAAATTGCAGATATTTTTTAGTGATTTTTGTCATATATGTGTTTCTGCATCTCCATTAATGAGAATGCCCAGTTAAAAATGTAAATAAATGTTCATAAAATAGATAAACTTGTCTATTATTTACATTTTTTGGAATCAGTGAATAATTCAGATAGTTCATGGTGTCTAACAGGTAGACATGAGCTTAAGAATGAGCTTAGAATGCAGTGTTTTAGCTTTCAGTAATATTTTAGATGGATTTATCGACCATTATATCGGCTATCGACCTGCTCTAAAGTCTTTATATCGGTATCGGTATCAAAAAATCCATATCGGTCGGGCCCTACAAAAAACAAAGTTTGCGTCTAAACAAAAGTTCATAACTTCATTTCAAACTCAGAAAAATATTTGATATTTTTGAATATATGAGTTTGTTTTGTTTGACCCCCGTGGTCAGAATTTAGCAGGTTGGATTACGATCCTGATCCACACTGTCTAAATTTTCTTTAAAATTTCTCAGCTTTTATCATTGAAGGCTCTGCAGCTCAACTCACCTGCCGACCATCTTGACCCACGTTGGTCTGACCTCTCACCACCGTCCTGATATCATCATCCAGACGGCTGTCAGACGTAAAGCAAAGTAAAGTTTAGGTGACAAACTAAATACACACAAATCATGATGTATTCAAAACTAACTCACCGAATCTTCAGACGGATTTTGTTTACCACGTCATCAATATTGGCCAAAGACTGATGGGAAAAAGAAAGACAAATGTATCGAAGGATTAAATAAATCTATTCATGCTTTGGTTCAGTCAACAAAACTATCTTTTATCATCATCATCAAACCTCATGTATTTTTCTGTTTTTATACAGTTGTCATACATTTTCATTCTGACCATTAACATGCTTTAATTTCTCTGTGTTCATTCTATTAGTGTGACATGAAGAGCAGATGAATACAGTCTCAAGCTAAATCAACTGAATTCTAACAGCATGTAAACACACAAAAACAGCATTATAGTGACGTCTTCTGAAGACGAAATATCACTAAATTATGCTGAATTGATTCTTACATTCATAACTAGAAATCTTAGGCTGCAAATAAAACCAAATCCCTTTAACAGAAAGGATTGAATCTTCACCAGACATGCAGGAGTATTATTTGAACAAGAAAAAAGTACATGAGCGCAGAGCTTCATTTACTTTCTTCATCTCTAATGACTGATTCCAGTTTTGTTTCTGATGATTAACAACTCCATGAAGAAAACTGTTGCTCCAACACACAATTAAAAAAGCATAAACTTAAATTTTTCTTTTAAAATTTGTTTTGCTTTCTGAAAAGTTGAAAAGCACGTGCGATTAAGATTTTAAGATGATTTATCTTAGTTTTTATCATGTATATAAGTAAATATATACTGCACCTGCTCGGTGGGGAAAAGTGTGTTGATGTACTCCACTGCATTAAAATCTGCTCTGTCGAGTGGATCCTGGCTGGGGAAAACCTGGGGTACAATTAATCACGATAAATACGCACATACATACAAAATTAATTTCTACAAACTTGAGATGTAGTTGTAAAACTTTTAAACAAGGTTTTCAGTTTACCTGTGCATTATTAGTGAAGATAATAACAGTTAAGATTTGACAATGATAAAATGTAAATGTCTTATATAATTTCTACCCTAAGCTGAAGAGTTTCATCTTTTAGACACATTTTTTATTCGGCCAATACGATTAATATTTTAGTAAATTCAGTGTTTTATTTCCAAGAGTGTCAAATCCCGTGATTCTGTGTTAGCTAGCTAACAAGTAAGAACTAAGCTATGGGTTTTTGATTAGCGCGACACGGTTAGCGGTTACCTGCTCAATGGCTAATTGCACCTCTGGAGTTAGATGCAAAATAGCCTCCAAATCTTCAGCAAATTCGAATTCCTCTTCCTCCATCATCGTCAAAACAATCCAAAGCTAACCCCGGCTCGCTACTTCCTGGAAAGGTGGAGCCCTCTACGTCACAATATGTTGCATTTAATGACTGTGGAAATCTGGGTTTAGACAGGAACACGTTCGAGAAATATTTAATCAGATTGATCAAAAATGTAAAAACCTAAACTTTTAAAAATGTGTAAGCACAGAATATTCACATAATCAAATGATCGTTTCATTACATTGTAAAAACATATTACAAAAAGATTGATAGTCTCGGACACTGATGCCTGTGAAGGTGATACTATTTTACTTTTTTTAAACCTGTCTGAAGAATCTGAAGAGATGTCTCTGAAAAGGATTCAGATTTTTTATTATTATTTTGTTTCACTTTGAAATCATATTTATACTTTTACTTTGATACATTTATTATTAGTAGTATTTTTATCATTTAAAAGCCAGCCATGACTTCTCCAGACAGGAACAAATAAGTTGTAATTTACTTTAATTTTATTTTAAACTGGTGAGATATTTAAGTAAAATGCACATTTTAGATTTTTTGTAAAGGAACACATGGTTTAGAAAATGAATGGATCAAACGAACTAGAAAATTATTTTTTTAAAAATATGTTAGTAAAAACATTCACCCCCTAAACTTCAATAATTCAAAGCTGTTTCAAAAAAATATATTTTCCAGTCTGTTCTTACCCTACAATGGCTTGTAACATTTCCATGTAATTGTATCACTGATGTTTTCTTGATCCAGTACTTCTGGTTCAAATGACTGAACTACCAGTTAACAAATCATCATCTTCAGATAGAGGTCTGTTTATCATCTATCAATTCAAATCAGGTGTGTTGAAGAAGGGAACTGTCTAAAGCATACATGATGAGGACCAGGACTTAGTAACACTGGTCTAGTTGACATGAGTCAAGAAACTGGCCCTGACATCCGCTGTTTGAAGAGCAGCAGTGCCTCCTGCTGTCACAGACAAAAGCAGCAACACAATCACAGATAAATAAAAGGAAAAGGAAACTTCTAGAGCTTTAATTTTTATCATCTCAAAATTATTTGTACAGCACCAAAGATTTTTTGATGCTAGAAATCAAGATAAAGCAATTTATAATGTTTCATGACTCTCTCTCTACTATAGTTTACATTTTGGTATTTTCCCCTTAAATAAATTCTCAGGCAAAAAGAAAATAACAAACTACATAAATATAATCAAGAAAACTTTATTTTCTTATTCAGAAGGGAGCAAGCTAACAAAGTATAAGCTTATCACTGCATTTTAAAATACATTAAAGAGAAAACTCAAGTCTTTTTAAGTCAGTTCTGGTTCAGAAATAATGGTGCGCTGTGTGCATATTTATGATGATGTGTTGTTTACACCCATAAACACTATTTGTAGCCTACGCAACGCTAATTCATGCCAGTTCCACTCAATAGAGCATGCTGCTACATGTTTAGGGTCAGGTGAATTAAATAGGAAATTACAGGTGTTGTTGTTTATAATTTTCTGCATTTATTTATTTGTTTGTTTGTTTTTATTTTTATGTTCGAGTCAGCACAATGAAAGGGTGCCAGGTTGACCAGTAAGCTGTATGTATGATATACTTTAAATTCAATTCAAAAAAACTTTATTAATCCCCGAAGGGAAATTAAATGTTGTAGCTCAGTTCCTCTTTAGGGAGCCATTGTAGAGGGTTCTAGCTGTGGACAGGAAAGATCTCCTGTAGTGGTCTGTGCTCCAGCGTATCTGAGGAAGACTTTGATTGAAGACACTCTGCTGTTGAGTTACTGTGTTATGAAGAGGGGGATGAGGGTTCTCCATCATGATTTTGATTTTCCGAACCATCCTCCTTTGGACAATCAAGTCAAGAGGATCCAGATCAGTCCCCAGAACACAACCAGTCTTCTTTATCGGTTTGTTCAACCCCTTTACATCACCTGCTCTGATGCTCCTCAACAGGTGACTGTAGATATGATAACAATCTCCACAACAGATGTATAAAAGATCTTCAACATCTTGCTGCAAATGTTGAAGGATCTAAAGCTTCCTGAGAAAGTCCAGTCTGTTCTGTCCCTTCCTAAAAACAGCATCACTGTGTCTCTAGTTCAGTCTGTTGTCCAGGTGAACACCAGGTATTTATACTCCTCCACCACCTCCACTTCTTCTCCATGATGGAAATGAGTTTTGGCATGTTGCTGCTCCTCCTAAAATCCACAATCATCTCCTTTGTCTTGTTCACATTCAAGATGAGATGATTGTTCCCACACCAGGACACATAGCGGTCCACCATTTCTCTGTACTCAGTCTCTCATCCATCTCTGATCCACCAACAACTGCAGAGTAATCAGAGTATTTCTGCAGATGGCAGGACTCTGACCTGTACTGAAAGTCTGAGGTGTACAAGTGAAAAGGAATGGTGAGAGTACAGTCCCCTGTGGTACTCCTGTACTGCTGATCATCTGGTCAGACGTACAACTCTTCAGTTCCACAAACTGTGGTCTGTTTGTGAGATAGTCTTTTATCCAGGTGATTGTGGAGGCATCTACCTGTGTCTTCTGGAGGAAAAAAACATGATCCTCACAGTGCTGCCTTTATAATTACAAGTCGGAACCACTGCTGTCTTGGAGCGAGAAGGTTTGAAACCAGACTAAATCCTTTCTTTATGAAGTTTGCATGTTCTCCTCATGCTTGCGTGGGTTTTCTCCAGCTTCCTCCCACATACCAAAAATATGCTTGAGATTAATTGTCATCTCGAAATTGGCTCTAGTTGTGAGTGTGTGTGATTAATTGTCTATTTGTGGCCCTGGGATGGACTGGCAACCATTCCAGGTGCAACTGCAGATAGGCACGACCTCCCCGCAACCATCAACAGGAATCAGTCGGTATAGATAATGAATAGTGTAATGACAGGGTTCCTTGTGGTGCCTCAGGCAACCGACCACCCACCTTTGCCAGGAGTAAGCTCTGAGACATAAGATGATAACAGAAGTACACAGATGATAAATAACATGAAACTGGCTTTATTATGCTGCTCAATGGTAGTTCAATAGGTGTTACCAAAAATATAATTAGAAGAGAATAAAATTCATAGTTCAAGTTCAAGTGTAACACAACAAAGTTACAGCACATTTTCAAAATAAATAAATCTCATATCTGTCCTGATGGATATAAGTTGAGCTCGTAAGATGAAGGTGAGGTCATTTGTCCATATTGTTAGAATGGGATTGACTCTTTAAACTATAAACCAAAATCTAACCAGTGTGTACTTATAAAATTCAAACTAAAGATTCAATGTGAACACAGTCACAGAAAGAAGATTTGCTTCATTCCTTACTAAGTCAGTAATTCCAACAGTAAACCCACCCGGCCTTCAAACTGAGACTTTTCATCTGAACTTCATCTTAATAGGCACTTAATATTTTCTCCATTCAAATTTGAGACTTTCTTAGAAAAAAAATCAACAGAAGAAGGAATGTTTTTCTTTGGTGAATAAGGTTTGTAGCTCAACAAACATTATATTAATGATGTAAAAATATCAAAATTAATGTTTTCACTTCAAGGCTAAAAAAATCAATTGTATTTATTTCATGATAACAATAATAATGTTAAAATGATTAGGCAAAGCTTTGCTAAAGAGGATTTTACTCTGAAATAATCTTCTCAAAATACTGTCATTTAAATATCAGACAAACTTGTTTTTTTTTTTTTTTCTTTAAAAAAATGTCATGACCACTTTGATGAGGTAGCTAATTCTCACCTTTTATGTCAATTGTAAATCACTTTTCCATCTGTGGTCTGTTTCTAACCAGCTCAGTGGAACATAACAGGAAAATGTGGTTTTAACAGTAAAAATGAAAAATGGCAATTAAAGTGTCAAAGTTAAATTTGATATTAAAGCTTTAAAGAGCGCTGCAATCATCCAATTTTACCAGATTATTTGCCTCGGTGCATTCAGAAGCTATTTGTCTTGAAGCAAATGAAAAATAGAACTGAGAGGGAATTGAAACGATGATAAATTTTAACCCTTAAATAAACTCAACCAGATTGATGTTTCTGTAATGGTCACAGCAGCAGATGTGTCATTTAGAAAGATAACTTTCCGTGTTATGTGAATCATGTGATCACTCATTTGCAATTTACAGTTAAAGATTTACAACTTTCACTAAGTTTGGTCAACTAGTTTTCATTTCAGTGTATGTTTATAATGGTGTAAAAAAGAGAAAGGACAGAAAGCAAACTGCAGAGGAATCTAAAGATGACACATTTTTAAAGATTGATTTGATACAAAGTCGAGCAATAATTGATCACTTTATTTTAATAAAACATTGTGAATGAAGAAGAAGAAAAGATGAACTACTAAAAAAGCACTCGTACACTACAGAGCTCCAGCAAGCAGCTTAATTCCCCCTATCCACCTCCACCTGCTGCCAGGTGGTGATCCAGATCACTGTCAGGGATTTTGATATTTATTCTTGGATCCAGACAGAAATCCCAGCCAGTGATTCGGATCAGCACCAAAATCTAATCAATTGGTCTTTGCACCATTTCTGACCTATCCTGAAAATGTCATCAAAATCCATCCAGGAGTTTTTGAGTTATCCTATAACCTATATCCAATAACCTCCCCCTCCACCACCTGGCGGCAGGGGTTTGTCAAAGGCAGGCCCTCGCAGTACTTCGTCATGTGAGTGAGAAACTCTCAGCCAATCAGAACATTGCATTCTATGCCATGCATTGCTTTGCATTGGCCTCCATTTTATTATGGCAGGCGCCAGTCATGAGCACATATCCAACATGGCACCAACAAAAATGCAAGAAAAAATACTTTTTATTGATCAGAGTAAATTCTATTGAATTATTTTCAGTCTAGTCTAGACTATTTCTAGTCTAGTCTAGATTTGAGAGCAAGTTTACATTTCTCCCATGTTGTTTTTTTTGTTTTACATTTTTTTTCTGACATGTGCTTCAAATACCTTCCTTGTATCATATAACTGTGTCCAAAAGTTTCCAAAATACAAAACAAAATAAAGAATTGCTGTGCATGCCAGCGTTTACGTGCACATTGGCCATCAAGACGTGACTGAGTGTGGCTCGTGTGCTGGCGTGTTTCCAGGAGCATTTGCATTTTAGAGTCTTTGTATCTGTGCTTCTTTAGTGTTTGGATGTGTAGTGCTAATCAGAGAACAGAAGATATTGTCTTGGCAACAATAGTGACAGAGCAGAGTGATGAAGTACAGTAATGTTTCCTTTCTATTTCTGACTTTCTTCTTTCTCTACAATATCCATTTGGATTTTTGATGGAGAAATGAACGGGGTAATCACACGGCTGATTATGTTGTTCCCTTTTATGCTGTCTGTCTGGTTGAGTCTCTCTCTGTTGCACATCACTTCTCTCTTTACTAAAAAAATCAAGCTTTTTTCCTCTCTGCCTCTTTCAGACAATTTCTCAGTAATTTGCAACTCATCCACGTCTGTCCTGCAGTTCCTGTCATCACCAGTCATTTCTCTCACCTGTGTCTTCTGCAATCAGTTTCACCTGCCACTCCTTTAAAAACAGTGTGGGAACACTTCGGGTCTGATTTATCAAACAATGTTGTTAAAATAGGTGCAAACCTTTCAGCAGCCACAAAAACAAAGATTTACTAACGAGGTGCAGGCAAAACTGCGCCTGTTAAAGGATATGGAATATTTTCATAAAATGCTTTATTTTTAATAAAATAATGCCTCCACGGGGTGTTTAGAGGATTGTAGAATGAAAATACACTATTTCTTTGAAAAATTATATTCAAAGTAAAATATTATAAAATATTAATTTTGACGGGCATGACGTTGGCATGTTGTTTACATCTACCAGCCAATAGCTGGCAGAGCAGCGGGCACCATTTTGGGTTGCCTAATACCTTAAATAATCCAGCACAGTGAGGCTGGTACTGTGGAGTTTGCAGGTCAAGCAGCTGGAAGCACCGGGGACATGTGATTATATACCTTATTTGCTTGTCATAGAGTATTCCTCTGGGGTTTCCCATGTGATGAGCAGAATCTGTGTGGAAACGTTTTTATTAGTAGCTATTAGCAGCTAGCTAATATCTACAGGTTGCTGAAGTGGAGGAGCTTCGGGCCACTTTTTTGACTAGAAGACACACCGTGGAGGATTTTATTGCTTTTTTTGATTTTATTGGATAAGTGAGGTGTGCAGGATGGTGTGTGAGGAGGACAGAGGATCTTAGGAAGGACTGCAGGAAGTTTTGATTTGCTCTGGAAGAGCCACGGTACAACTATGAACTCTTTGCCATGGAGTGAATCGATGATTGAGCTACAAACAGGAGCTGCTTTTATCAGAGTCAGTGTGTGATCAGCGGGGTTGGAGAGCATGATTAGTGAGCTGAACTCATGATATTTTATTGTCCTGCTTGGATCGGGGATCTGAGTGGGTTTGGTGAGGAATATTGGTCGACCTCAGCATTGGAGTGCATGCTGGGGGGCTAACGAGCCTGGCATCCAGATGGCTGAAGGCTATATACCACCTTTAAACCCTCACGCTAGATGTGCAAAATCCTTATAGCGCATTTGCCCTTGATGAATATGAAATGTGGGTGCTTCTGTCAGACTCAAACTATTGGGTGGAGAACATGTAAATAAGTGGGAGTTACAGGTGCAGTGTGATTTATCAAACCTAGAACTGGTTTATAATTTTGTGTCTATATTTACTTCCTTTGAAAAGCATGTCTTAACTTCGCGCAAAATTGGATACAGTTATTGTTACGAGGAGAAGACACAGACAGACATTTGGATCATTCCAGCGCACTGTGGCAGTTACTGCTAGTATCTAGGGCGGTTTTTCTAGTGTGTTGTCACAGGTTTTGAATGCAGTGTTACATGGGTAGATACATTAATTGTCCAAACACTTGTGATGCATTTAATGCCACCAAGCCAGGCTTTTGTGATATTGCTGGCTTTCTTAACATTATTTGAGCAATAGATTGCATCCATGTGCAACTTGTTCCTCCCTCGGCCAGAGAGATTGTGTACAGGAACCGCAAACATGTGCATTCTTTAAATGTGCAAATTTGGTGTGAGACTGGCAGAGGGTTATAACAAACATTGTGGCAGATTATCCAGACTCAGTACATGATTCTTTCATTCTGAGAAACAGTGCTATATTTACGAGGTTGAGAGATGGTGAAGATGGCTGGTTCTTCGTATAATAGCAACTTCTGTTCTATTCCTAAGGTGATGGCGCAGACCCCCTTTACCCCTTTCACCTGTGCTCAACCGGACTACTGAGAAACATTGTGGAGCCCCTTCAGAAACCTGAAAAGCAGGTTTCAGTGTTTGGCCTGCACTGGAGGGGCACTTTATGCACCAGCCAAGATTGCCCAGATCCCAGTTTTTTTGCTGTGTGCTGCACAACATTCCACAACATCACTGAGTGGAGGCTGAAGATGTCTTTACTGCAGCTCAACAATATTTTTTTGCCTCTTCCGCTCATATTTGAAGCTCCAATGACTTGAATTTCACTTTGTGTTTGCAAATAGTGCTGGCAAACTCCTCATTTAAATGTTGCTGTTTGTGCCTGTTATCAACTGCATGACCAATCTTAGTAGATCACCTGCAAATCAGGAACACGCCCTTGTATGCTCTGCATCGTAACCTGCACCGTACTCTGTCAGTTTGTGTCCTGTTATCCCCTAGTGAATGACTTACCTTGGATCGATTGTGGATACTGGATTGGATTTGTCTGACAGTCTGTTTGGATTCTCCATGTATAACTGCTGCTGTTTTCCTGGCTTAATTTTTAAAAATTTAATGAATACTTTTCTAATCCCCATTTGGCAAATTGTATCTCTGCATTTAACTCATCCTCATTTCTGAAGAGCAGAGGGCAGTCATTTTGTATGGCACCCGGGGGGCACTTGTGGGGTTCAGTATCTTGCCTAAGGATACTTTAACATGTAGCCTACAGGGACCAGGGAAACCCCGGTCTCCTGATCAGAGGACGATCTCCTTCCCCATGATTGTACAGCTGCACCCCTATGGTTTACAATTGTCTTGTCCTACCTCAGTGACATAACTCCCCAGAACATCTTGATAGTGCTTCTCTGCAGCTGGTTACTGCTTCTCTTACAGTTCTGGCTCTAAACTTGTTGCTGAATATTGGATTTGGATGTTGAAAATGATGGTTGTGCATGACCTCAGCCTGTTTAACTATGTACCAGAAGCTGAGTCCTGCATCTGTGATGTTGGCACATATTGCTGCTCACTTTGTCCTGACACCTTGTGTTAACAATTGCTCCCACAGCCTTTGTGAGCCCTTCTTGTGTCTTGTACTCAGATCTGTTTCCTACTTAATCAGTGTAATACTGTGAAGGTAAGAACACCTGTGGAGCTAAAATACTCAACAGAAACCTCAGAAAAAAACGTTTTTAATGGAATGGCCTCTTTAAATACTTTCTTCCATGGATTTCCACAGTCAGGTAACTTCACTTTGAGTGGCTGATCCTCCTTCTTGCTCCGTTGCCAACCTGAAAAGAGAAGTAACCCAGATACCTACCAGTTCCTTGTTCAGGTACTACCCTGTCCTCTCCTCATCACAGAAGCCCTGGCTTACCAGTTCACACTAGCCTGTCAGAAGTACCTCTGCTCTGCACAATTTCAAGTAAAATTGTTAAAACTTTCATTCAATATCTGTGGTGCCTTCGAGTTCTATCCTCAACTGTCTGCAAGATCTTTCAGGATCAGTTAATGCTCAGTGTTCAGGACCACCATCTCTAATTGTAGCTCAGTAATTGGATGTAGCACGCATTTGGACTTAGGTTAACACCAGAAGTTTCTTTAAAGTCCTCTCAGTGGTCCATGAGAGATTTTGCCAACTGGCTGACAGCTTAACCGATGTAACACATTGTGTTGCATTCAGAGTATGTGATGGGGATGACCACAGTGACACCAGATTTTAGATTGCTACCTGTAAGATTGACTAAGACAGTCAGTTTTTGGATGATTAGCTGTGGTGGCCCTATTGACTAGGTTTCACTAAAAAAGTAGTCAGAAGTAGATGTATGTGTTGTGATTGCTTCCTGAAGGATTTATTGAAAACTGTCCAAGTTCAAAGATATTTTGCTATGGCCATTTTTAGTTTAGATATGATTTACCAATCGTGACTGAAGGGAAAAGGTTTCCATGGCTTGCATCATGCATGCTCCCTGGAAGGCCAGCAAAAGTGGATTGTGTTCAGATATTAATAATGCATCTCGACCATGGCTGGACTGGCCATAGGGCATACCGGGGCATTTGCCCACTGGGCCGACGTCTTTTGTGGGCCACAGGCCGATGCTATTTTTTAAATTTTTACTAATTAAGTAATTTTTTGTAACGGTATAAAGTATTTACGGTGGTGGATTGGACAATTGGTCATGACTGACTCCGGGCTGGACCAATTACAGCCCAGGAGGTCGGTTGCACCCGCCCCCTTGCTTTGGACAACGGCTCTCAATCATTTATCAAACAAACACGAAGAAAATGGAAAAAACTGAAAGGAGGAGCCGAAAAAAATAGGGCAAAAGAGAAACTAGTCCTTTAGAGAGAAGCTGCCAAATTTGTTAGAGTATAACAGTTGTTTGGTGCTGATGGAACTTCTACTTCAGTGAAATTAGCAAGTGATGAAGACCAGCAGGTAGAAGGAAAGGAGAAGCAGGAGGAGGAGAAACCTGGTCGGACCTGGTCCAAGTGACAGAACTGAACTTCAAGTCAGAAGTTATGAACTACAGTCTATCTGGGTCAGATATAAACCCCTTTAGGTGTAGTTTATTGTTATCTTTGCTAACATTTTACAGTCAGTTACAATGAGCTCCTGCTGTGAACTAGTTAGTATGATGGAGTTTCTACACCGCTGGACTGAGAGTGAATCATTATTGATAAGGTTAGTTAGTGTAATTATTGATTAGGTTGTTTAATATCTGAGTGTTCATTATTGATAAAGGGCTCTATACAGTCATGATCTGAAACCAAATGATTTGGCTAGAATTCATCATAAACCCTTTAGACTTGTAGATAGAATTTACATTGATTCAAACCAGGATTCACCAGGAGATGTGAACGTGCATATAACTCGATCTGTTTGAGAGTTTTATTCTCCTAATACGTTGTAGTTGCGTTATTACATAATTTCCAATTATCTGTTATCAATACCGAACACTGCTACCCGTTTTTACAGTCCAAATGACCACTGACTGATAATTGCACACAACGCTTATATGCACAAATTTGCCGGGCACCGAGGTTGTGCATATAACCATCGACCACTGTACTAATATTTGATTCAACTATTTTTAGAGAATAAAGATACTAGTACTGTGATCATATGACGTATGATATAAAATGAATCAATAAAAGAATAACAAGTTTCATTCTTTCTCACCTTCTCTGTTCCTTCACTTGAGTCTGTTTTTCAGGGTCCCATCATAATTTCTTCAGAAGTAAGTTCTGTATATGATGTCACAATGTTCCTACATTTTCTACATACTGAACCAGTACTGTGTAGCGATGGGTATCATTAAAAATTTATCGATACTACTACTCTAAACGATACTCCTTATTGATCTGGTACTTTACCGGTACTTTTTTTCGAAAGACTAAAACAAAAGGAGAAAAAAACAACTAATGAACTACAATTATTTGATTTTTTTAACAATTGGAACAGCAAAGCAAGGAAAATAAATAACTACAAAATAAAAAGTTCAAAATGAATAACTTAAAAAAACACTATATAAACAACTTATTGTATATATCAGAAACTAAAAATACTATGCTGTCTATATAAAAAAGTTTAAGGTATTCAAATAAAAATATCAAACATAACTTCCCATAAAACAGTGCTGAACATGTTCCTACCATCCTAGCTACCTTTGCAGGAAGGAGGACAAGAATCAGAAGTCTTCAAGGATCCGAGTTTCGGTCCCTTCACCGACTTGTTGGTGGATGAGGTCTCCACTTTTGTCTTTGATGTGACACTTTTCTCGATGCTTTTGTTTTTGTTTCTCTTTCTCTTTCATGTTCCCCCCGGCATCTTTTAACACCCTTCTTATTCTTCTGATAAGCATTTGTGTCTGCATCTCTCTCTACAGCCTGGTCTTCGGGCACACGTGGAGACCGGAGAACTTTCCTTGTGTTTGAAAACTCTCCAGCCAGAGCATCCTCGTCCAGCGCGGCCACACGCTCGATCAGTTTGGCCTTTGCGGTTTCTTCCGCCATTTTCTCATGCACTTCATGATTTATTTCTCCCGCAAATAAAATTCATTTTGTGGGCTCTGTTTAGCTAGATTTGTGATTTCTGTCTAACTATTACGAGTTCATTGATCACTTATCCCAGCAATTAAGAGCCAGTTAATGGTGGTTTTTGGATTTTAGTTGTCAACATTACCAAAATATGTCTAGCTTTAACACATTTTAATAAATAAATGCTTTGAACAATTATTGTTTCTGATCAGGGAGATTCTTGACTCCAGTTTCTTCCTTCCACAGAGTGGAGTTTTTTTTGCAATAAGGAAGTTACTCTGGATCTAATTTTACACTTTTAACAACAGTAAATGTAGATTTTTTCCTAACCGATACTATTCTGTTGCAGCATTATGGACACCAGGAACAACTAAGTGACCTTTAGAGTGTCAGGATATTGTTGACTGCTGGGTAGAAACAATTCTTTTTGTCTGTTTGTTTAAAAAAATTGAAACTTCTGCTTTAGATTTTGTTATGGTACTGTTACATCTGTCACATTCATCCCTGCCTGGAGCACCCTGCAGCTTCAGAAACATCATTTCACAACTTTCATCTTTACCTTGGTCACATCTTACCAGAAGCGTTTTACTTTGTTGTACCACACGACACAGCAACAAGATAAGAATACAATTTAAAAATGTTGCTTATCTGAAAGAGTTTAGAGATGGAAGAAAAGGGAAAAAAAGATTTTACTGTGAAATACACAAACTGTTTTAAATGTGGTCTCGAGATCCAAAACAACACTATCAGAGGAAGAAAGGTAAACAAAGCGAGTGGAATAAAGGAAACAACAGATTAGTTTTACCTTTATGCTAAGCTAGACTTGTTCATGTGTAATTGATGAATGATAACAAATCAGCTTCCTTGTTCTGGATTGTTTTTGCTTCCATGTGTAGCTGCACAGATCTTTTACAAGTTTTCTTTGACATTTTCTCTCTTCCATCATCCAACACTGAAAACTACAAACTAAAACGTATCCAGACTCAAATATAAAATCCTTTGGTGTTTTTTTTTTTACATTGTTAGAATGATATATTTGCAATATCATGAACAAATAAAGAATAACTACAAGATGTATACTTTTGGACCAAATACAGATGATCATTTGATGACTGCATGTTTTCCATAATGTTGTACATAACCCATAATGCAACAGTTGTGCACATAAGCAAATTTTGATCATGTGACGTAAAAAAAAAGTCTTTGAATCAAGTTTTAAAATAGTTCCCAACCCAAAGGGAAGCTATGTTTCTTATAACTTTTATTGTTTTTCACAGTTTTATGACATTTTAATGCCTCTTTGAGCTGAAATGTTTAGAATTTTTTTGACAAAACATAAAAAACAAATTACTTTGAAACAATCTCCTTGACAGTTTCTCCGGGTCCTGGTGTGTAACCTTTAAAAGATGACAACATAGTTGCAGCAGATTGTAGAAAATTCAAGCAGTGACTGATGACTGTAACACTGAGAGAAATGTCGCACAAGTCAAATCCTTCTTCTTATTTTTTTATAAATAATCATCATTCATGCTAATGTTCCATTGCAACATGCTAATTTATTCTACAAAATTCCCAAGAGAAAATACACAACATTCTGATGGCTGCCGGTTAATGCCAATTATTTTATTTAATGGTTAGCAGGTTTTCACCTATCATACTTTGGCTTTGAAAATCTTACACAAAGGTTTTAAAGTAATACTGGAAAACATAGTTCTGTAACAGATACATGGAAAATCCTGATACACAAATCCTAATGCTATAGAAACAACATTTAAATGTTTAATGTAAAGGATAAATAATAGGAAAAATATAAGAATGCATTCATTTTAAATGAAAAGCTAAACATTTGAATTTGCTTTGTGTTTCTGTAATACACACAGATGACGTTTTACTTTTTTAGGATTTCTTGTGTCTTTGTCAGCTTTAGAACGATGATGCCAAAAAAATGCTGTTTAAACACAAATTGTTTTTTAACAAATTTATTGTCAAGAGAAAAAAACAGCCACAGAATTTCTCTGCTATAAAATTGTCCAAAATGGTCCAATATTTTACTTTACAGATTATTTTTATAAAGAATTTTTACTTGTTTATTCCTTTTTTTAAAATTTGTTACAGTTATCAAAAAGATACTTGAAATTAAAAATATGTTTTACTTTTTATTACTAAAATGTGTATTTGGGTTAATTTGTGTATAAATATCATTATCATACACATGTTAAATATACAGTACATGAATACTGTATATTTGGCCCGAATAAATATTGGGGTGGCAGTAGCTCAGGAGGTAGAACAGGTTGTTCAGGAGTGTTGCTAGTTTGATTCCGTGCTTTGTTTTGCTGTTGTGTCCTTTGAGCAAGGCACTTCACCCACCTTGCCTGTTTGATGGTGGTCAGAGGGCTCAGTGGAATAGCAGACTTGCTTCTGTCAGCCTGCCTTCAGGGCATCTGTGGCTACAATATGTACAGTGGGGCAAAGAAGTATTTAGTCAGCCACCAATTGTGTAAGTTCTCCCACTTAAAAAGATCAGAGAGGCCTGTAATTTTCATCATAGGTATACCTCAACTATGAGAGACAAAATGAGGAAAAAAAATCCAGAAAATCACATTGTCTGATTTTTAAAGAATTTATTTGCAAATTATGGTGGAAAATAAGTATTTGGTCACCTACAAACAAGTAAGATTTCTGGCTTTCACAGACCTGTAACTTCTTTAAGAGGCTCCTCGGTCCTCCACTCGTTACCTGTATTAATGGCACCTGTGTGAACTCGTTATCAGTATAAAAGACACCTGTCCACAACCTCAAACAGTCACGCTCCAAACTCCACTATGGCCATGACCAAAGAGCTGTCAAAGGACACCAGAAACAAAATTGTAGACTTTCACCAGGCTGGGAAGACTGAATCTGCAATAGGTAAGCAGCTTGGTGTGAAGAAATCAACTGTGGGAGCAATTATTAGAAAATGGAAGACATACAAGACCACTGATAATCTCCCTCGATCTGGGGCTCCACGCAAGATCTCACCCCGTGGGGTCAAAATGATCACAAGAACGGTGAGCAAAAATCCCAGAACCACACGGAGGGACCTAGTGAATGACCTGCAGAGAGCTGGGACCAAAGTAACAAAGGCTACCATCAGTAACACACTACGCCGCCAGGGACTCAAATCCTGCAGTGCCAGACGTGTCCCCCTGCTGAAGCCAGGACACGTCCAGGCCCGTCTGCGGTTTGCTAGAGAGCATTTGGATGATCCAGAAGAGGATTGGGAGAACATCATATGGTCAGATGAAACCAAAATAGAACTTTTTGGTAGAAACTCAACTTGTCGTGTTTGGAGGGGAAAGAATGCTGAGTTGGATCCAAAGAACACCATACCTACTGTAAAGCATGGGGGTGGAAACATCATGCTTTGGGGCTGTTTTTCTGCAAGGGGACCAGGACGACTGATCCGTGTAAAGGAAAGAATGAATGGGGCCATGTATCGTAAGATTTTGAGTGAAAACCTCCTTCCATCAGCAAGGGCATTGAAAATGAGACGTGGCTGGGTCTTTCAGCATGACAATGATCCCAAACACACCGCCCGGGAAACGAAGGAGTGGCTTCGTAAGAAGCATTTCAAGGTCCTGGAGTGGCCTAGCCAGTCTCCAGATCTCAACCCCATAGAAAATCTCTGGAGGGAGTTGAAAGTCCGTGTTGCCCAGCGTCAGCCCCAAAACATCACTGGTCTAGAGGAGATCTGCATGGAGGAATGGGCCGAAATACCAGCAACAGTGTGTGAAAACCTTGTGAAGACTTACAGAAAACGTTTGACCTCTGTCATTGCCAACAAAGGCTATATAACAAAGTATTGAGATTAACTTTTGTTATTGACCAAATACTTATTTTCCACCATAATTTGCAAATAAATTCTTTAAAAATCAGACAATGTGATTTTCTGGATTTTTTTTCCTCATTTTGTCTCTCATAGTTGAGGTATACCTATGATGAAAATTACAGGCCTCTCTGATCTTATAAAGTGGGAGAACTTACACAATTGGTGGCTGACTAAATACTTTTTTGCCCCACTGTATTTTATTTCCACCAAATATGTGAGCGTGTAATTTGTAGTGTGAACTTAAGAGTTATCTAATTTAAAAAGTGCTGTACAAGTGCAAGACCACTTCCCAAATATGTATTTCTTTACCAAACCTCAGAAATCAATTCTAGATCTAATTAAGAAATTATTTTTATACTTCATTCTACATTTTCATTTTAAAATTTTCTCTTTGTCTTGCTGAAAATAAATGTATAGTTTCAAAATTATATTTTAGGTTACTTGTGTCATCTAAATCCTTGAAACTAACTTGTATCTTTTTTAGACTTTAATGACATCTGGAATCATTTACAACAGCAAGGGTTTGATTCCTGCATTGAGTTTACATGTTCTCCCCCATGCATGTGCAGTTTTTCTCCAGTACTGCAGTTGAGTCCAGCTTTAATATTAATTTATTAAATTCAGAATTCAATTTATTTTTAACCACATTTTCCCTTTCTCTGTTACCTTACAGGTGGTAAAGAGGATTTTGACCCGAATGAGAAGCTCAACAGCTGTTTGTCATGTTTCGAGTAGTATGTGTGTATGTATATATATATATAATGAAACAGGTTTGTTATCTATTTGCTACTTTGTTTCAAGCCCCACCAGGTCTATGATTTATGAATATTATAACTTTTTCTTTTGGAAACCAGAAGTACAAGACCACTACAAGTTTATAAAATGATTTTAAAGTAAATTTGACATCTAAATTTGCTACAAAATCCTTTTTACTCCCTGTAAGGCGCAAGGTAAAAATATCCTCATATTATAAATAGATTTAACGCAACTTTTATGTTATCCTGTTGTTGCAGCCTATGAAAACACGCATTTCCTGTTGTTTGGCTCTAATTTTGCTTTCATCAAAAATGTTAGTATAAGGGCTTCTGGTGATTGTGTCCAAACATTTAAAAGGCGGCTAAATGTCAGTTGTTATTAGATTATCTACAGCTTTGGACCTTGATAGTGACATATTTACATTGCTGTGGGCGTTTTGGAAACTAATCAAGAATTGATGATTGTAAGTTCACATGTGGTGATTAAAACAAGCTATTTCCATTTCCCTGGATGGCTGAATGATCAGAGGAAGTCAGGAGAGAAGGGAGAAAAGAGACAGTGAAAGAGAAAACAAGGGGTGGTTTATCTAGAGAGAAAAACAAAAATAAAAAGCAAGAAGGAGAAAAAGGCAGAGATACACAGAGACAGAGAAGAGGAGTTTTGGAAAGGATCATAATCCCCGTGGTGATTTTAGTCACTTATGTCTGCAGGGTGGTAGAAGCTGACTGTTCTATATAAGCCTGGCTTCTGTTCAGTTTCCTGCTGCACACACAAGTCTTTGCAAAAAAGGGTGGTCTGGCCAAAAACAAGAAACATGCATGAAATAAGAACCAGGGACTTGAAACACAAAGAACTGGAACACCACTAAACTGGTGAAGGTTCTTAGTCATTCAGGTCATAGGGATCTTAGCAAATAAAAAAAGACTCCTTTGGACTGTATGCATGTCACACAGCAGAATACACTTACACAGTTTAAGAAACGTGTACCTTTTAAATGTGTCAATGATCACTGATTTTAGTCTAACATCAGCCGCTGTTTACAAGGTCAGAGCAGCGAGGCTAATCACACATCATGCGGCAGGATTCCATTTTCAGGTCATGTATTAACTGATCGATGACAGTCAGGCAATTAGTTGAAGAGTTTTAGCTTTTGCCTCAAAGTCAAACCTACCCTGATTAATTTTCTCCATTCAGTTACTCATGACTGATTCAGAGCAGACTGTTGTGAGCAGGGACGTGGTTTTCCAGATAACTGACTGATTTCTGGGTCAGTAACCTGCAACCTGCTGAAAGTACACATCATCCATCCTCGTAGATTGAGTTCTTTAGGAATATTAACAAGTGTTTAAGTCAACATTTAGTTTTATCCTCAGGAGATTGAACTTGTTGGATGTGAAGAATTAGATAGTTGTAGCCTGGTTGAAGCGTCCAGTCACCTGAGACCCTGAGTTTCCTTTAAGGTCTATATTTTTTAATTTATAAATGTATTTGGGGTTGATCCCAAAAATGGATGGAAAGAACTCAATAAACGTGCAATATTTAAAGCCACAACTGGTGATGAATGGTATGTTTAGCCACCTCATCTGAGGGCCCCCAAAATCAGGTGTCTTAACGAGGCCATTTCATACAAATTTCAGGACTTTGTGATTATTTCTTAATTATTAACCAGTAATATGAAACATTTTATATCTAAAAAATGTCAGGAAACACTGATTAACAGACCTTTCAATCTGTCTGCATGAAACTTCGGCTGGTTCCTGCTCCTTCCGTCAGGCTTTGGCAGCAGCTCGTTCATATTCATACATTTTTATGATTTATCTTGAACTTATTTTTTGTTTATTTAATTTGGACTGTGGTTGAACAGACACCACCACTATGGGAATGTGGGAGGTTAATGTCAGACAAGCTGCAGAGAGGTGTGTAAGACAACTCTGCTTCCTGTTCTAGACTCTGGATTGTCACGGTTTNGGAGGGGTAATAAATTTGGCCATATTCTCAGAAAGGAGAGCTGAACCATCGAAAGTGGGATGGACGTTGTCTCGGGGACTCCAGCTTCTTTCCGCAAGCCAAAAAACGCTTGAGATTAATTGGCAGCTCTAAACTATCTCTAGATGTGAGTGTGTGTGTGAGTGGGTGTCTGTCTATATGTGGCTCTGTGACAGACTGGTAACCTGTCCAGGTGTAATCCCGCCTCTCGCCTAATGACCACTGGAGATGAGCAGCAGCTCTCTTTGACCCTGAATACGTAGGAATAGATAATGACTGACTGACTTCCTCCAGTTCAGTGATTCAGAATCGTTCCAAGGCCAACTACTAGATGTGATTTCTCCAGCAAGTCCCGCCCCTTTCCTCTGACAGTGGGACGTGTCAGAACAATCTTCCTGCCCAACATTAGTTGATGCCCAAACTATGGGCATAGTTCCAGTTGAAGACCATGGCCTCAGGTTTGGAAATGCTAAATGAAACAATGAATGAAAATCTGTATTTTGTTCCAAATCATCTTGATAATCATATATTCGAAAATGAATAATGACCTGAATGTTCATAATGTCAGATTTATCAGAGCTAAACTAAACATTGTCTGAAAGTAGCCACTCTCCTGCCTAGCCGCTCCATCAGAGAACAAGGTCAGATGCTCATAAAGCCTTTCAGCTTTCTTCTAGCATTAAAAAAAAAATCAATTAACTATCAACTTGTAGATGCTGAACTTTAAATGTCACTGCTGAATATTTCTTTCTGCTTTTCAGGCTGAGTGCAGCACATCCTTCTTCACCTGTGATCATTACAACAATAAAAGGTTTTGAACTGTCTCATGAGTCAAGAGAGTTTTCACAGAGGTTTGCACAACTCGGGACTCGCAAACTGTGTTTTCATGCACACGCTCTGTGTTAAGACCTCATCATCCTCAACATCTGTTTAAACTTGTTTGACTCAATAATTTAAAAGTTGTTTTTTTTTAATTCAATTAAATTGTGTTTATTTATTTAATTAATTTATTTCCCCTTCTGTCTAATATTATCATGAAAAGTCATGGAACATGAACTCCTTTTCGTAACACTGAAAGTGAAGGATTGTTTTCTCCTTTTTTATCTGATTTGACTGAATGCAGAAAGTAAAATTATTTTGTAAATTATTTTGATTATGTCATGATTCAGGGATTTTAAGTCATGTGTTTAGTTGGTTTATAGGCCTCAGGGTTATTTTCTCCAGGATTGCTTGCGTCTTTTTTCAGTTTTAGTTGTCAGTATAGTCGTCTTGTTTGGCACTCACAGCTGCCTTTCATCTGTCATCAAACATCTGGCTCTCATATCAATAATCTAGTTCTACAGCATATTTAACGCTCTGGTTTCAGTTCATTGTCGGATTATTCTGCTTTCACATTCTTGTCATGTACAATGTTTGAACTTTTTTTTTAATATAAAGCATATTTCATTAAAAACTCATAATTGGATTTTACCTACTGCATGCATTTGGGTCCTACGCCGTGGCCACACCCACCTGTTTACTGTATTACTGCTGAGAGGAAATGTTCAGGTTAGCTTCTGTCAGGTTCTCAGCTGTTGGTGTGTGGTGTTGGTTTCTGGATGCACTAACCTCTCATTACAGGGCGTGGCAGCAGGTGATCAGTGGCTCCAGGTGCGGCTCGTTACCCAGCCCTCTGTGGCTGGGTATTTAAGCAGAGGAGGAACTGGAGACAGACGCCAGTTTGTTACAGCACTTACTGTGGTAACGTGTGGCCTGCATTAGTACATGACTGAGTACAGCTACTAGTGTTTTGAGACTTACCTGTTTCTTTCCTTCCCGTTCCTCCTAGTCCTCGTCCTGGTCCTGAGCGCCTCCACTTGCGCTGGCCGTCTGCCGCGCCGTCCGGAGGGCTCTTGGTTCCGTCGTGGTCCGGCACGACTGTCTCCCTGTTCCTGGTCCTAGTCTGTCTCTGTTCCCCTCTGGATCTCCCGCACCTGTCCTGGTCTAGAACACAACATCGCTGTCACCCCTGCTTCACCTGGACTCCTGGAAACAAGCTCTCACCTTGGATTACCTGTACCACCTTCACCCTCTACTGGAAACACCACCACCACCGCTGGCTCCTCAGTCTCTCCTCCTCGCATTGCCTGCCTTCCCACATTGTAAGTCTGTGAGCACACTCCCCACGCACCGCAACCTGAACCATCATCACATCAACATCTACCCGTCACTAACCTGTCTCTCCTCCACTACCAGATCTTCTCCTGTGCCGCTCCAGTCCCGGATTTCCAGAACCGTCATAGTTCCTCAGCTTGTTGTGATCACTCGCACTGTAAATATTAAACACTGTAATTCTGATCCTAAGACTCCTGTGTGTGTGTCTGAAGTTCTGGGTCTACATCAGAGTTCGCAACTAACCTCAAATCATGACAGCTTCTGCATCATTGTAAATACAGAGACACAGATACATTATTCACATGTTTTAATACAAACGTATCCAAGTCAATATATACACAGACAAAATTACAGATTTGCACATTACAGAAATACAAGTTAAAACGTTCCAGTGTTTTATAAGCTCTATGGTTCTTTATGAGGTGCTATCTGGGACTTTATTCAGAATGATCTTAGCTTTAACGTGATGTCTGGGGTGACCAGAACTCTCACCCCCGGCCACTCCCAGCTCCGCCCCTGCCTGTTCTCTGTGTCCACTTGTTGGTCACTTGTTTTCTCTCTTTTGGACCTGTCTTCATTTTGGTGTCTTTGTCTCCATCTGGTAGCCAGTTCCTGTTTTGTTTACTTTGTTTTACTCTCTTTGGAGCTTTCAGTGTTCATGTAATTCATCTTTTCACAGCTCATTAGGTCCATCTGCATCACCTTTTTATCACCTCATAAATAATTCATCTTCCCTTTGTCCAGTGCCATAGTTATCATAGGTTTGTCATAGTTTACTTTGATTCTACTGTATATTGTGGAATTTGGAGTTGACCTGGATGACCTTCTGTCCATGACACTCCACCAGCCTGGTCACTTATTCTTTACGCACAGTGATATCTGATCACTGCTTATGGTTCACAGTTTATGGATTTAGGAATTTTAAGTCTTCCGTTTTAAAGGGAATATGTACCTGTAGTTTTGGCCTTAAAGTGACTTGGAGTGTTTTTCAATGTCAAGGAACCTTGCTTACCGAGGCACTGCCTTGGTAGAGGAGGCGTCTTGCTTACCGAGGCACTGCCTTGGTAGAGGAGGCATCTTGCTTACAAGGACATTGGAACAGACTTCACTCACGTGACCGCGGCTGCCTGCTCACGCGCACTGTTTATGTCCCACCCATCACCCATGGAGCTAGAAATGTTAATAAAAATAAAATAAAATAAATGTGCAAGTGAGTTAATACCTTCTAGCCACCGAACTACAAAGCAACTAACCAACCGTATAACTGCTTTGGATTAAAAAAAAAAAAAATTAAACATAAGCCCGATTGCAACAATCAGTTAATACATTTAAGACTTTGAAGTAGCTGCCGCCGGCTCCTCAACTGCCATTTTTTGAAAATACCGCGACGTATGCTGGGAAATTTGTGACCGAGGGAAGGCATCAAGGCACGTCCCATGTATCCTTGGTATGTTAGCTAAACAGCGGGCAAACCGAGTAGAGATGCCTCGGTAGCACATGAACATTGGAATGCGCCTTGGCTGGTCCTGATGCCATATCTCCTAGGCAACCAGGGTGGGACCAAGGCATCAAGGCAAGGTTCCTTGGCTTTGAGAAACACCCTCGGATTAACCCTCTTGTCTGCTGTGTCCCCAGAGGAACCTCATGTTTTTGTTCCCACTCTGTCTGCTGTAATAAACTCTTTTAAGTGCCATCTTGTCTCTGCTTGCTGTGAAAACTATAACACAGATCACATAAATTAATAATTGTCTTTTTCTGTACATTTTTCTTTATCAGTAAAGCATTTTTCCCTCTATACGTTTCCCTTTTCCCTCTTTCTTATTATTCCTGATTTGATCTATCGGCTTGAATAATAAAATCCTATTTAACCATGTTTCTTGTTTCCATGTCAAAGGGGTTATTTTGTAATTTTGATAACTATGTACTGTATATACATTTACTGTCTCTCTGCAATAATACTTCTTGTAATTTATTTGGCATAACTAACAACCATCCTGTGATTCAGAGTAATAAGATCCTCCACTTCATGATTCCTTCACTGCCCCCTCCTTCAACCAAGAAACCCTTCTGCAGATTTAATAATGATCTTAATTTGTTTCTCTTCTCCTTTCCGTCTGTGCAGAACAGTGTATTACATCTACCATAAAAAGTCTAAAGTTATTTTTACTTATGATCATTATTTCACCCTGGCTTCTCAGTGTTTTGCTTTGCATTTGTTTTTTGCTCTTTAACTGCCTCTGAACATGCATTGCCTTTGAAGCGTTTTACTTTTTTGTATTTCTGCTCTTCTTTTGCTTGCATCAACTTCTGCATCACATTTGCAACCTTTTAGTTTACATTCAAACCTTTCTGGTGTTCATCTGCATATTTTCCACATCTCTGTTTTGCAGACTGCTGCAACATGTCCATACATTAGATACTTGAAACACCTGGGGACACGTGACCTCATTTCATACTTTATGTAACAGAAACATTATAATAAAGTCTCTCCTCTTTAAACTTTATCATAAAACTGTCACATCCTGCTCAGTTTTAGATGGTTTCAGGTGTTTAACGTTTACTTTTGCACCTCCAACTTTTTATTTGAAGTTTTGGTACTTCTGAAATGTCTCCCATTACTTCTTTCTTATTTTCAATCATTGAGCATTGTACTGTTTTATCATCTAACCTTGATCCTTTCCCCTGATGAGCACTATCCCTTTAAAGTTCCATTTCCCAGTACTTGCTCTTTTGACCTCATCTAACACTTTTACTGTCTTTGACAGGTGAATTGGACCCCATTCACCATGATGTGCCATCATAAGTACATTTTATGATGACTTTAAAATCCTCTCTTAGATTTGCCCTTCCTTGATCAGGATCGGTTTTTTTGGATATGATATCTCACTCTGTTGCATTTATTATTAGTTTATCCAATGACAGTTCAAACCTAATTTTTCCCACCGTTGTATTGAGTTTCTGCCATCTCACTTCCTGATCTATCACTTTCTTCTCTCCTGCCCTGTCACAATCCAGTTTTATTGCCATTTTGTTGCCATTTACATTCACATACATTTTCTCAGATATTTTTCATGCTGCCAAATGTGTGAGATGACCAGAACCAAAACAGATGAAGGAGAGATAATGTTCCGTTGATTCAAAATCATCTGAATATGTTCCTGCATCTTTGGGAAAGAAGTGAGTTTTGTTTTTTGACTGTATCACATCTTATTTTTCTCATTTCCTGTCCTTCTAATTTGAGGATAAGTTGAATCTGGATGCACATTTACATATCTGTTCAAAAATAATATTTGTCTGTTCTGGCAATTTCAACAAAGACAATCTTTAAATTGGTTGCATGTACACTCACAAAGACAGTGTGTCTCCATTCCAGACTCACACTCTGAAAAGTTATTGAATGGAGTTCCCATGTGTGATTTCCCCTGCAGCTCTGTACCTGATAAAACACTGGACCATTTATTTTTCTTGCTCAGTGTGGTCATTACTGTTCTCTTTCTCAGTCCTGCTCCCCTCGATTTTAATAAGCTTAGATCTTCACCAGTTTGTTCAATCGCCCTTTGTTTTGCCCATTCTTTATAAATGTCTGTGTCTATAGAATAGACACTGAAAAATAAAATAAGACTCACATTCTGAAAACCAGAATCCCAGCATTTAAATGTATTTTACTTTGACACCAAACATCATGTTAAGTTGCTTTGCAAGCAGTTACACAAGTCTGTGAAATGTGAGCTTTTCCCATAACCTGAAATGTAGGTTTTTATACTAATTCCAAATCCTTAAATCACATGACAGAGATTTTGTTAAAATATCTGTTGCTGTTTTCTGATCTGCTGGTAGTTGTTACTTCATTTTTTTACCTTTATTGTGTTTCTTCATGTTTGCTGTCGCTGTTTGCAAAGAACTGGCATACTTGCATGTGTCAACATTTTTTTAATTGCACTCGCATAGTTTATCTGTAGATATATATACATACAGTATGTTGCTGCATAAACTAGGCCAGGACCTTCCTGCATGGAGTTTGCTTGTTCTCCCTGTATTCCTCAGTTGTCTCTGGGCACTTCACAAAAAGGCATGCATGAGGTTAATTGGCATCTCTAAATTGGTGTGAATGTGTGTGTGTGTGTGTGTGTGTGTGTGTGGGGGTTTGTTTTTCTGACCTCCCAAGGACCAGTTTCCTGACTTTTACTATCTTTCTGGGGTCCAAGGGTTTTTGTGGGGACCGAAGCCTGGTCCCCATGAGGGGGACTCCCCTTTTTAGGGTTAGGGGTTAGGTTTATAGGTATGGTGTGAATAGAGTTTTAATTAGTCTTAGGATTAGTTATAGATCAGTAATGGTTAAGGTTAGGAAAAGGGTTTGGGTTAGGTATAAATCTAGTTACTAAAATCAATGGAAGTCAATGGACGGTCCCCATAAGGATAACAAAACACACTTTGTGGGTGTGTGTGTGTGTGTGTGTGTGTGTGCGTACGTGCGCTAGCATGCATGTCAGTGTCTTTGTGGCCCTGTGTAGGACTGACGACCTCTCTGGGTGTAACCCCGCCTCTCGCCTGATGACTGCTGGAGATAGTCATCAACTCCTTGTGACCCTGAATGAGAACTAGAGGGTACATATATTGACTGACTGACTGCAGCCAGTTTTATCACCAATAAAAAGTACTTCATGCTGCATCGCTTGAAGGTGGAAGAGAAATTCTTGATGTTATGTTACATCACTGGACTGTCCCATGGGCCTTGGGGGCAGTAAAACCTGTTGATTGACTGCTGATTAGACGAGGACTGCAGGTAACACAAGATTTCCAGGGTTGGACTAAAATATTTCAAAACTTTTTTTACCAAAATAAGAAACCAACATGCAACCAATGGGTATTTAATTAAATGTATACATGTGTTTTTAGGCTCATTTCAGAGAACTGCAATAACAGCCACTGTTAATGAAAACTGTCCTTCAAAGACGTCTTCTGAACAATTATTTGGAAATGATATGTTGTTTGGGGTTTTTAACAGGCAGACGTTACATCACTGTCTTTGTGCAGACTTTGTAAGTTTGCCAGTAACTGTCAAAAAGTGAAATAATAGCCAAAATAAAGGGAAATCTGTGAATACTAACATACAGTAAACCAGTTTACACCAACAGCAGACATTTTTCTTTCCTGCTAGCTTCTCTGATTTGTCTCTGGTTCTTATTTATGCTGATCATGTATTTACTTTTACATACATTTTCTTTTATTTACTGATTGTTTTAGAAATTAATCCATTTGCATTTAAAGTTTCTGATTTCTTTTATACGTTTTGGAAAGAGTAGGGAACAGGGTTTGCATATTAGCCATAGCTTAAAGGCCTGTGTATAAGGCAACTCTTGCATTATTTATAGTTTTTATTCACTGTCTCTGCATAAATAAACTTGAATTGAGTTAAACTGAAAACCCGCTTGCGGTGAAATCAAGCAAGTGGCAGCACCCTACTTGCATTATAGTCCTAACATGAACAACGAGAATACTTACTCCTGCATTTCTGCACAAATCATTATGCACTATTTTCACACCCTTCTCTTCTCTAAACACACTTGTTCCTGCTCAGGGTCGTGGGAAGCTGCTGCATATCTCCAGCAGTCATTGGTTGAGAGGTGGGGTTACAACTGGACAGGTGGCCAGTCCATCAAAAGGGCCAAAGGGAGAAACAACCATTCCCACACACACACTCACACTTATAGGGACAATTTAGAGTTGCTCATGATCATGCATATTGTTGGTCTGTGGGAGGAAGCAGGAGTCCATGGAGAAAAACCATGCATGCAAAAGAAGAACATGCAAACTTCAAGCAGAGAGGTCCAGACTTGGTTTTGAACCCAGGACGTTCTCGTTTCAAGTCAACAGTACCACTAACTGGACCACCCTGCAGCCCCCTTATCCATGTATAATACTACTACTACTACTACTACTGTCATTTAGCAGACGCTTTTATCCAAAGCGACTTACATTGAGAGAACATACAAGCAAGAATTCAAAGAGAAGGAAAAAAAAATATAAGGAGGCGGACTGTTTGGAGTCCAGTTTAATTCCGACGCTGATACATCAAGTGTATCAAA
>SSNP01000010.1:563475-619167 GCA_006937955.1 Pachypanchax playfairii | reverse complement strand
ACATGAGCGAGCTACGGAGTTAACCTGCTCTTTGAAGGACAGCTGGTTGTCCAGTATGACACCAAGGTTTCTGGCGGAGGTTTTGGGGAACAGCGTGATGGAGTCAAGCTGCACGCTTATCTGAGGAGGTAAGGAGTTACTGGCAGGACAGACAATGAGGTCAGTTTTGGACAGATTAAGCTGAAGGTGGCGATCCCTCATCCACGCCGAGATATCTGAGAGGCAGGCAGATATCCGCACTGAGACGGATGTATCGTCTGGAGGGAAGGAGAGGAGGAGCTGAGTGTCGTCAGCGTAGCAATGGTATGAGAAGCCATGGGAGCGAATGATCTTGCCTAATGAGGTGGTGTATAAAGAGAAGAGGAGAGGACCAAGGACCGAGCCCTGCGGGACACCCGTCGCCAGCTCATGCAGACTGGACATCTGTCCATGCCACGAGACTCTGAAAGATCTTTCCGCAAGGTACGAGGTGAACCACGAGAGGACCGGTCCCGAGATGCCAAGCTTAGATAGCGTCGAGAGGAGAATGAGGTGGTTGACGGTGTCAAAAGCAGCAGACAGGTCAAGGAGTACGAGTACTGAGGAGAGACCAGCCGATCTGGCAACCCGTAGTGACTCTGCAACTGAGAGAAGAGCGGTTTCAGTGGAATGGCCTCGCTTAAAGCCTGATTGATAAGGATCAAGTAGGTCGTTGTCGTGGAGGAACTGTGAGACTTGAGTGAAAACGGCTCGCTCTAGGATCTTGGACATGAACGGTAGGAGCGAGACTGGCCGGTAGTTTCCTACCTGGGCCGGGTCGAGCGACGGTTTTTTCAGCAGCGGAGTGACAGTGGCTTGCTTGAAAACTGAAGGAAAGATGCCAGTTTTCATGGAAGAGTTTATAATGTGGGTTATTGCAGGTTTGACAGCAGGAAGAATGCTCAGCAGGATATCTGTAGGAATCGGATCCAGAGACACGTGGTTGGATTAGATTCCACTACGAGTCGGGAGACTTCGTCCTCATTCAGTAGTAATACATATTAAAGCTGCAATCTGGAGTTTTCTCCTTTTTGGGAATGTGCTGCATCTTTAAGTCCCTTTGAGAAAGGAAGAAATAGGATGTTTTCCCCACACAATGTTACAAAACCGGGTCAGACTATCACGTTTATGGAATTTCAAAAAATCATATATAACTCCTGAAAAGGGGAAAACTCTGGATTGCAGCTTTAAAGGGACTCTAAGCAAGTTTAACAACAAAAAAATGTATAGAACGGTACAATTTCTTCATACGTGCTTCAACAATGTCCTGGTCACTAGAAAGAGCCCAGGCATTTTCACCGTAGTTGTCTCTATATGCATGTAAAATGATTTTATTAGTTATTAATAGAGCTTGTTCGGGTTGAACACACACCTTAGGCTACTTTCCAGAGGCACTCGAATGCATCATGAAGTCATGCGCGTCCACGCTTAGGTGTAGCGTTTCCTATCGCTAGCTAAAAGCTGCAGAAAGAGGTGTGTTTGAAGCATGGATTCTACCGAAAACAAGAGACACACTCCAGCCCAGACCCCAAACAAGAAAAAGGAACCAAGAGTTTTTTTCCAGCATGACAATAAAGGAGAAACTTGAGTCGGATCGACGGAGGTAAAGATCGGTTCAGCATTTGAGAAGTGGAAAATGCTGAGAGAATCTCGGTATGAGAAAAGTCGGCATCATTTTTGCTTGAAAGGTAAGAAATTATTACTAAATACATTGGGAAAAGAGTCGTGTCAAGTTCTGTGAGTGACAGTACTGAGTGAGTCATCTTCTCAGAAAGAAGATCTTTGGTTGGAATGCTGGAACACCTGCTCGTTAAGCTGAGCGGGCGGAAACCCGGATTCATCCGAACCTGTCTCTCCTGTCTCTCTGTCTGATCTGAGTTTGATCATTGTTGAAAATAAAGTCAGTTTTAACAACTTTGAAATCTGAGTCCAGCCTGAGTTCTGCAAGGGAGTCAAACGCTCATCTGAGTCCATGAAAAGTTGATGCTTCCAAGAGTTTCCACATATTTCCTGTAGTAGAAACATTTTTAAGCTGTCTGACGTGCTCACAGCTGATTTGGTTTAAATATCATAACATCACATTTATTATCTCAGTCAAAGTCATGTGGGCAAATCTATAAATTGTGGAATACAGGACTAACTCAGCTGCCTGCGCGCCTCATGCACAAGCTTTTACCAAATAAGGCTGCTGTTATGCATTTGGCCTGACGGGGCAATCGCGAGCCCAAAATTTTCAAACTCTTTACAGCAGCTTAAGGCTAATTAAAATGAAAATGCAAAAACTTAAAAACTATTCAGATGAAACAGAAAAGGAAAAGGACATGGCCTGATTATTAGAAACAAGGCCTAAAATGTCTAAGATGCAAAAGATGTCTCAACTTTCTAAACTTGTGAGCAAGCCCGGAAGGATATATTTGTTGTAATAATAATAATTGTTTTTAAAAGGCAAAAATATTAATACTACGTGTGAATGAAAAACTTTACCACAAAACACTCACTTTGAGCTAAAGGATGAAGTACATTTCTGTTCTGTCCACTGACCCAAGACTGCACTGTCACTCCTGTGGGCAGATAGAGGAATATAATCAGGGGTGCACATAAGTGGTCCGCAGGTCCGCACACACTGTCAAAATATAAAATGCGCACCAGATGAAAAGTTGCAACACGCGTTTGCGTACTTAACATTGGTTTGGCTGAGCTGCGGGAATTTTTAGGTTAATCAGAGGCGGTTCATTGTCAAATAAATGAAGAATCCCGTTGACTTCTTTTGTTTGACTGATATGTTTCTCAGCCAGAGCGCCGAAGTTCCAGCTGATCAGCTGATGCTGCGTCTCTCTCTGTCTCTGTGTATCAGTTTGTCAGTGTGACGGATTTTCAGTCAGTCAGATCAGTGCAGCTGACTGCAGGATTCTGCATCGCGTCAAAACTGAAAAAATTCACTGAATAAGACAAATAGACCATCGTGGCACAGACGTGTATAACTACCTTTTTGTGCTATAAAATACAGAAAACCACCTGTTTTAATCAACAGTATCAGCGTATTTGTCTGTGATCCGCGCCATTTTGAATGCGCCCAAAGCACTATGGAATATGCAGTCAATGCCCCATAACTGTCCAGTGTATCTTTTTATCTGACTGCATCACATTACAAACATCCTCATCATTTCAAAACAAAAAACAGTTACAGTAAATGACAGAAGCTCCAACAGCTGACTAATAAATTTCAACACCAAACTGTTAAATGTAGATTAAAGTGAACAATCAAACCTGTAAACAATCCAACCTGAACTCTGAAGGTTTTTTTTTCCCAGTATTTTTATATTTTACTGGTTTCTCTTGATTTTTTCAACAATTAAAGGGACTTAAGGCAAGATTTGTGAAAAACTACACATGCATTTCCAGTTTATTCAATGCTAATGGGTCATGAAGCATTAAAAACCCAAAATAACGAGGCCAACCGCATATATGTCTGTTGCCTTGGAAACGCTGTGTGCCACATAATGCGCTGCAGTTCGACGTCCGAATTTCCCGCGCAGTTGTAGGGATGTGACGTAAATTGACGCTGCATGCGCGTTGCCGACAGCTCTTGAACAGGAAGAACATGGCCGCCGTGGACTTGGATTCAAACACTGAAGGTATACTTATGGATGTTTCTGCAGCCATCAAACGACCTGCATCCACTCTCACCCCCCAAAAAAGTGGCACCACGAAGAAAAAAAAGACTTTATCAGCAGCATCTCGTGAGTCTAAAAAAAAACATGACCGAAGCTGGGCAGGCACCCGCATAAATATTGGATATACGTTCGGTTCATGGAGGGAACTTCAGCTGCATTTGGGAGATGCTGACATGGCTCATTTCCTTGTGACCAGGTGAGAAAACATTATAGGTCGTGTTTAGAGCCTGATGCAGTATGAAAATGATGAGATCAAATCAAATAACAGAGTGGAGAGACCTGACGTGAAGTATGTTAGCCTCCCCGGTGCAGTGCTGTGAAGACGAACAGTCTGTAAAGTGTCTGTGCGCGCTCCCGTGCCGGCTTGGCTGGTGGCTGCAGTTAGCCACAGCGCCTGTCGCGGCAGCACTGAGTCAGATTTTGTAAAGCTGCCTTAAGTTCCTTTAAAGGATTTTTATTGAAACAAATATAGAGCCAGGTAAAGTAAACAGACTGAATTTGAAGCTTGATGAAACCAAAAACAAAGCAGAGGAGCTCGGAAGAGACACAGCAAGACACATTTAAAAATGTGAGGACCAAGCAACAACCCTAGGTTCTCTTCTGAGAACCAGGCCAAAAGTATTATGTGCACCCCTGAACATAAGCCAGAAGTGGAAGTGTGCCCTTGTGGCTGGTTCTAGTACATGCTGTTAGTACTGCACCCTCCATATAAACAAATGCATTACCCCCAACTCAGTAAGGATGATGATCCAACAGCTGATCAAATAACATATAGTTTTCTTTCTTTAAATTACATTTGCCACTAGATTTATTAATAATTTATATTATCCTGCCTGTAATATACATTGGTTATTCTAGTGTTTCAGATAAAAAAAACATATCTTGTGTCTTTTTATGCAAAAAAACTCAAAGAAATTAGAATAAAATGAATCTTGAATTTTGAAACATCTGAAGCGCATCACAAAAGGAATTTGAAGTTTTTGTCTATCAATGAGTTTATTGTAGATCATTCATGGTTTTTTAACAAGCTGCTTTTTTGTTAATAATTTTTTTATTGAAGGAAATTTTACACTTTAAATAGGCAATCAAATATTTATAGTGAAATTAGAAGGAGAGTGATCTTTTCTCATAGATGTTTAAACATATCTATAAATGTAACCAGAAAGAATTATTGAGTCACTCATATAAACGCCATTTCTGCAGAACTCCATAACAACCTGTGAGATTATTTTCAGAAGCGCTCCGATCCTACTTGAGGACATCCATCTGTCTGAAGCAGAAAGAATTCACAGTCAGACTTCTCCATCTCTATTATTATAGGGACAAAATACAAAAGCATACATAGATAATGTCCTCGAATGTAGTAATTCACCTTCCAATGATTTGAATGATCCTTTTTAGTTTGTAATTATGGTTATAATTTTTTGATCATAATAATAATGATTTATAATAACAATGAGCAAGTACCTTATACTGTACTTTGATTGTGAAGCAGAATTCATTAAGTTTTTATGACAGAATTTGAGGTAAGAGATTTTTCTAAAATTCCAATATTCAGTTCAATAACACTTATCAAACAAATAAAGACATATTGTACCATTCAAAAGTTTTGCAAAGATCTATTACAGTGGCTCCAATCATTGTCACCCTGTGGCTTGCCTGTTGGTTTACCTGTTGTTTAAATGCAAACCCTCAGATTGGAGGTAGATTTCACTCTTTAACTGCGTTTAGTTATAATAGAAGATGAATGTTTGTTCTTGAAAAATGCAGCATATTCTGAAAAGAGACAGATGTTTTTAGACTGAATCAGTAAAAATATCAAATATATTATTGTTTATACTTTTTGGACCACAACACTATATTAAAAGCTACAATGTGGAACATTTTCATAAAAAGCTATTTTGTACACAAAATAATACCTCCACGGGGCATTTAGAGGGATGTAGAATGAAAGTACAGTATTTTCTTTAAAAATTATATTGGAAGTAAACTGAATAAATACTTATTTTGAACCGCATGATGTTAGCAATTTGTTTACATCCAGCCAATAGCTGGCAGAGTAGCGGGCACCATTGCAGGTTGCCTAATACAGTGAATAGTCAGTAATAGCGAGGCTGGTACTGTGGAGGGTGGTGGAGTCTGTGGGTCGAGCAGCTGCTTCCAAGTCCTTTGGATTTCATTGTCCTTTTCGGGGGAGGAGTGATCAGAGAGGATTGTGGGCAAGAGTGGGTTGGTAAGATTAATTTTCGCGGCATCAAAGAGAACACCTACTTCACCGACAAAATCGCCTCCATTAAGAATCAGTTTTCCGAGCCTGACCATCCCAGTCTGGTCCATCCTTCCTCCGGTCAATCACTCTGCTCCTTCCGCTTACTGAATGAGGACGAAGTCTCCCAACTCATAGTAGAATCTAATCCAACCACGTGTCCTCTGGATCCGATTCCTACAGATATCCTGCTGAGCATTCTTCCTGCCGTCAAACCTGCAATAACCCACATTATAAACTCTTCCATGAAAACTGGCGTCTTTCCTTCAGTTTTCAAGCAAGCCACTGTCACTCCGCTGCTGAAAAAACCGTCGCTAGACCCGGCCCAGGTAGAAAACTACCGGCCAGTCTCGCTCCTACCATTCATGTCCAAGATCCTAGAGCGAGCCGTTTTCACTCAAGTCTCACAGTTCCTCCATGACAACGACCTACTTGATCCATATCAATCAGGCTTTAAGCGAGGCCATTCCACTGAAACCGCTCTTCTCTCAGTTGCAGAGTCACTACGGGTTGCCAGATCGGCTGGTCTCTCCTCAGTACTCGTACTCCNCGACCTGTCTGCTGCTTTCGACACCGTCAACCACCTCATCCTCCTCTCAACACTATCTAAGCTTGGCATCTCGGGGCCGGTCCTCTCATGGTTCACCTCGTACCTTGCGGAAAGATCTTTCAGAGTCTCGTGGCATGGACAGATGTCCAGTCTGCATGAGCTGGCAACGGGTGTTCCACAGGGCTCGGTCCTTGGTCCTCTCCTCTTCTCTTTATACACCACCTCATTAGGCAAGATCATTCGCTCCCATGGCTTCTCCTACCACTGCTACGCTGACGACACTCAGCTCCTCCTCTCCTTCCCTCCAGACGATACATCCGTCTCAGTGCGGATATCTGCCTGCCTCTCAGATATCTTGGCGTGGATGAGGGATCGCCACCTTCAGCTTAATCTGTCCAAAACTGACCTCATTGTCTGTCCTGCCAGTAACTCCTTACCTCCTCAGATAAGCGTGCAGCTTGACTCCATCACGCTGATCCCCACAACCTCCGCCAGAAACCTTGGTGTCATACTGGACAACCAGCTGTCCTTCAAGGAGCAGGTTAACTCCGTAGCTCGCTCATGTTGATTCGCTCTTTACAACATCAGGAAAATCAGAGCCTTCCTGACAGACCACACCACACAGCTTCTGGTCCAGGCCCTGGTCTTGTCCCGCATCGACTACTGCAACTCTTTGCTGGCCGGTCTTCCGGCGTCCTTGGTTAAACCTCTGCAGATGATTCAGAACACAGCAGCACGTCTGGTCTTCAACCAGCCCAAGAGGACTCATGTCACTCCGCTGCTTATTTCTCTGCACTGGCTTCCAGTTGCAGCACGCATCAAATACAAAGCTCTGCTTCTGGCTTACCAGACTCTAACACACACAGCTCCTACTTACCTTCACTCCTTCATCCAAAGCTACATTCCCACGCGTCAGCTACGCTCAGCCGCTGAAAGACGCCTACTGCTTCCACCACAACATGGCATGAGATCATGTTCCAAACTCTTCTCCTCTGTTGTCCCCTGATGGTGGAATGACCTACCAAACTCGGTCCGATCCTCAGAGTAGGCACCTACTTTTAAGAGCAGACTTAAGACTCACCTCTTTAAAGAACACTTTCAGTCTTAATGAAGAATTGATTTATGATAGCGATTTGGGAGTTTATCTCTACAAAAAAAAAAAAAAATGATACACTTGATATATCAGCGTCGGAATTAAACTGGACTCCAAACAGTCCACCTCCTTATATTGTTTCCTTCTCTTTGATTTCTTGCTTGTATGTTCTCTCAATGTAAGTCACTTTGGATAAAAGCGTCTGCTAAATGACAGTAGTAGAACATGGGGGTCGTAAGCCTGGCGCCACAACAGATGAAGGCCTTGTTCTGTTGTTGCAGCTGTAGCATCCGCACACTGGATGTTGGTGTGGTGTTTGCATTCCATATTCAGCCTAGGCACTTTCGGTTTTTCTGAGGTTTCTGTTAGCTCCACAAGTGTTGTTTCCTTCATAGTGGGTGTGAAAACAGGTCAACAACTTCTCTTTCAGTTTTTATCTCTCAAACTACGCAGGTGGCAATAACACCCGAGTTCTCCCGAGTTCAAACGGCCTGTATGTGTTTCGTCACAACTCCTTTGTTCGCTCCCGCAGTGTAAACCACACCTAGCATGCTGCTGGCTAAAAGCTGTAGCATAAGACGTAGCAAACAGAAAGACACGACGTCTGACGTTGCCATGCGCAGTGGGGCAGGAAACAGTATTCTTTGCTCTCATAGGCTAGTTTGTTAGCCAATCAGAGTCCAGCAAATTTGAATAATGAATATGAACGAGCTGCTGACGAAGCAGCCTGACGGAAGGAGCCGGAACCTCCCAAATTTTAACGCAGACAGATTGAAAGGTCTGTTAATCAGTGTTTCCTGATGTTTTTTAGATATAAAATGTTTCATATTATTGGTTAATACTTAAGAAATAACCACAAAGTCCTGAAATGTGTATGAAATGGCCTCTTTAAATAAAAACATTTTATACCATACAAATTACCCAACATACTGTCCAGTAAAGGCAGGATTGTGCACATTCTCCATGCATGAAGTGAAGAATGATTTTAAATATAAAGGAAGTTGGTGATCTGTTTTAAACTGGAAGCACTAAGACGAGTAAACTCTTTGGTATAACAGTTATCTTTATGGCCTATAAGCCTAGCCATTTGGGTCCATGATACATTTGTAACTTTTATTAGTTCTAACAAACCCTCTGTATTTTATATGCCTGTAGTTCAAAAATAACGAAGCCTCTTGAGGGAAGTTAGAAAGTAAAATGAGGACCAACTCCAACTCAAGTGAAATGTGGCTGGGAATATCAGTTGAAGGAGACCCTCGTGTGACATTTACATGTGAAGAGACCACAGTGAAATATATCACTGTCTGAACAGAAGTGTTTGTTATGCAGTTTATTTAACTTGTGAAAACTCAATTAGATACAAGTGAAAGATATAATTTAACAATAAAAACATGTTTCAGACTTGCTACTTTTCTGCTTCGTGGATTAATTTATTGTCATTTATAAGAAAATAATACTTTTTCCCCATTTGAATCTTTTTCTGTTTGTTTGATGATGAGTCGATTAAATGTTTTGCTGCTAAACCCCAAAATTACAAATTCAATGTATTACATTACATTTATTATATAAACTGTTCCAGTTACTCATTGGTTTTTTTGATTATCAGCTTGCAGACAAAAACATCTCAGACCTAGTTTTGTGTGAAAAAGAATATTATTCCTACATTACTACATTATTCCTCACAAACCGTAGAGAATACCTCTGATTGCATATAAGATTACACAGAAGAAGTGTTACACAAAATATTCTCATTTTACAAGACTAAACGTTTTTCCAAATAGTTATGTGGTTACATTTTTGGTGCTGATAAGTTCATTTATTTGTCTGTCTGTTAACAGAATATTTCCAAATTTTCTGAATTTCTGATAAGGATGAACTTAATAAGAACTAATCTACAAGATTTTGGGAATGACCCAGAAAACTGACATTTTGGAAATGCCATTTATCATGAATAACTAGTGAACTAATGATGATATCAAAGCGATTCTAAGGGAACGTTTTCATGGTCAAGGAATCTGATAATGTTGATAAAATACATTTTGGAGTATTATTTTTTGTGCAAGCTCCATTGTGGAGGAAATGAGCTGCTTGGAGGAGGTCTGCAGTCACAGAGTGCTTTCTAGCTTGTATTTAATTGCTAGTTTTAATGCTTTGCCAGTAAAGCGTGATTTTTTTCATAAAACATGCTTCTATTTCAATTAGAGGCAATGGTAAATATGTGACTTGCATGTAGCATCTATATGACTAGACCAGGGGTGTCAAGCTCCAGGCCTCGAGGGCCACTATCCTGCATGTTTTAGATGTTTCCCTGCTTCAACACACCTGATTCAAATGAACAAGTCGTTAACAGGCTTCTGCAGAACTTATTGAAATGCAGAGGATTTGAATCAGGTGTGTTGAAACAGGGAAACATCTAAAACATGCAGGATAGTGGCCCTCGAGGCCTGGAGTTTGACACCCCTGGACTAGACACAATAACTCAGTGTCACCCTAAAGCATGTAATAAGCCATGCATGTCCATAGTGGAAATATTCATCATGAATAAACAGCTGAGAAACTGTGTAGCAGAAGACATGAAGCTAAATTCAACAACTTGCTCTGTGATGTATAAAATAAATAATATCAAACATGCTTTATATTTTTTAAATTGAGCTAAATAAATCAAAGAGAGATAAGTTGAAAAGAAGGAGATTTCCACTGTGTTTGTGTGCACCTGTATAAATGAGAGAGACAGAGAGAGAAAGAATATTTGAGTGCAGGCTGGATAGCTCAAGGTCACTCTGAATGGAACCACATAAATGAACTGGACACACCAACAAGCTTATTACTTTAGGGAGCATGCTCAAACAGCTCCACACACACACACCTACACACACATACACACCCCCCACACACACACTGCAGACTTATTGCAGCTACTGTAGTGACATGAATTGCTCCTTCTTCATGCCTCTTTCTAAATCTCTCTGAGATAGTCTGAGAATTACATTCAATAACACACAAGGACTGGGAGCAAAAGGTGGAACCCACACAAACACAGTATCAAGCAGTTCTCCATATAAGGTTAGCAAATATATTATGAATGAATGAATGAATGAATGAATGAATGAATGAATGAATGAATGAATGAATGAATGAATGAATGAATGAATGAACGAACGAATGAATGAGCCGATTACCTTACAAATAAACATTTCATTTTTGACCTATGTATAGTATAAAGCGTACGCGTCGCTCCTCTGCGAGTTCTACTGCAGTTTAATCTACATTCCAGTCAGAGTGCTACAAGGTCGTAGGTGGTCGTAGTCTAGTGGGGAGGGAGATCTCCCCTCATTTGGAAGACTGGGGTTCCATCCCTGGTGTGTTGAAGTATCCTTTGGCAAGACACTGAACCTGCAACTGCCCCGGGGCAGCCGCAGTCTATCGGGAAGGAAGCTGTTCTCTGATTGAGAGAGTGGAACTCAATCCCGAGTCCCGGCAGAGGCACTGTGTTGAAGTATTTTTGGGCAAGATGCTCAACCTCGCAACTGCTCCTTGGACACCATACAAAATGGCTTCTCCTCACCTCACCGTGAGGATGGATTAAATGCAGAGCTAAATTTCCCCAACATAAAATGAGCAAATCCATAATTCATTGTCTGCTTGACCGTCTACTTAAGTCCTATGTCTTGTACATTTTTGTAAACGTAAAGAGGCCATTTCACACATATTTTATGACTTTGTGGTTATTTCTTAAGTATTAACCAGTAATATGAAACATTTTATATATAAAAAACATTAGGAAACACTGATTAACAGACTGACTGACTAACAAATGAGTTTGTCTGATCAGTTTCTGATGTCTCACATGAAGAAATGTGGAAATGATCTTCCTTTATTTTTGTCAAGAAAAAAAGAAAAAAATCTTTGATAACCCCCACTGTAATGAAGAATTGATGGGTGGCACTTTGTTAAACTGATTCTTTTTTCATATTATAAAAGATATACATTCTTTTACTTAGCTTTTTATTTTAACAGTTAGCCTTAAAGTCAGGTCTCTGTAGTAATAATTCTACTTCCAGTATTACTAAAGTGACTGTGTAATTCTCAGACATAAAGCTTTCAACGTTTTCCTAATTCTTTGTAAAATGATGTTTTCTGCAATCCTGTATTTTCATCTTTATCTTGAGGCCGTTGCAAGAAAAGCTATTTATGGATTTATGAATGCAAATTTTGACAGATATTTGCATTCTGGTTTTCATAAAATCAGCTTGTGTGTCGTGATGGGGGTTCTGAGTTGTGCCTTAGCCTGCAGTTTCCTCCTGTGTTTGAATGTTAGTTTTCAGTATTGAAGTTTTGTTTATCTTCAACTACTTTTCACACTTATGGATCCTTTTCTCACCTCCACCTGACAGATGTGGGTGTGTATTCTTTATTTCATCTGAGGCTTGTGGTTGCAGCTTAGGTTTCCTCCTGTAATTCGGAGACATCAGGATAAAGTGTTCACGCTGCTTTAGAAAAAGATTCTTATCGTGTTGCTTGTTATTTGGCTCACTGTTTTTCTTTTTCTTTTCCTTCTCATTGCCCCCGCTACAAGATTAAAGTAGTTTAAATTAAAGTTTAAAGTAATGGGAAAGTGTTCAGAACCACCTGTGTTCTTTGCAGTGACTGTTAATGAAAGCTGGAAGCTTTTCTCTGGTTTAGACTTTATATGTCACCTTTACTGCTCTTTAAATGACACAAAGAAGGTCTAATTTTAGGATCAAGGTTATGCCTGTGGACATGCCATCAGTTCTTCAAAAATTAGGGGTTTGAATGCTGTGGAGGTGCACAACCTATAGTGTCTCTTGACCCAATTTTTCCACTCTTCACAAGTTAAATTACTGGTGTCACAGCATCATGAAAAAAGCCACAAACCTTCATATGAGGGCTCCTTCCCCATTTTGCTGACATGTCATCAATTGTTGAAAACTTGTAGAGGAGCCAGGAGGGGTAGCAGTGCGGTGGAGGTGTGCAACATATGGTGTCCCTTGACCCAATTTTTCTTCTCTGCACGAGTTAAAATACTGGTGTCACACCATCTTGGAAAAAAAAGCAAAAATCCTCTACACAGAGGTGCTTTCCTCATTTTAAATCTCCCCATTCGTTGCAGCCTTTGGGACCAAACAGCAGGAGCTTAGGACAAAATGTCACCGTGAAGCAACTGCTGGCAGTTAGTGAGAGACATAAACCTGTGAAATAATTAAAAAAAATCTGAATAATATTTAATTGGGAACTGTATGTTAATATTACATTTGCATAAGTGTTAGACAGAAGCCTTTTTTCACACTTTGGCTGCAAAGTGACTTACCCCTCCTTTCCACTGGACGCATCAATCAGCCGTGCGTCCCTTCCCACCGGGAGGGTTTTACGCACGCTTATCACTCGAGCAAGCGTTACATCCAGTTGGTCCCGGAAGATCACAAAATCATGAGAATGAAAAACATGCAACACACAACAACGAGCAGGAAGAAAGACGACAACATGTATAAAGATATGTGGTATATTTTCACACTCCTACAGACTTCAAACCCGTCACAGGTAATGTAGTTTTTCGTAGTCAAGCAAACTGACATGCACATGTCCTTGTATTTAGAGACCTCCGGGTATTTTACGTTTCACGAAAACACCTGATTTCCTGTCTGGTCCAAACCTAACTGCTGAATTTGACACGGTTAAAAAGCGTACCCGCATAAAAAATAGAACTGCAACGTAATGCCCGCGACACTACGTTTCTGGGATGCGTGTCATGCGCGTTTCGCTTAGTGGGAACAGTCTAATTGACTTTAATGGCGGCTATCAGCGCGGCTGACACATCCAGTGGAAAGAAGGGGTTAGATCCAAATTTGTTTGCAATTTATCTGGATTTTACTCACATTTAGTCTGAAATGTCTGATTCTGTTTTCCATCTCTAATCGGTTTACTTCCAGGTCACCAACCCTCTCAAAGTTTCTGACTCGTGGAAACTAAAAATTCTAAATTCTGGAGTGATGCTCTGCAACTCACCCTCATGAACCTTTCAATCCATCTTCATGAACGCTGTTTGCATTTTCTTGCCAACAGTTATGGTGCGTTCACACCGGCCCAACCGTCATCTTCAGAAACGTCAAGTTTACATGGAAAGTCTATGGTGGAGTCCATCAGACCAGCGTCAGAGTCTCTGCGTCGCTTTGTGAGCGTTAGCAGCTTCAACTTTCAAAGCTTTTCAAGCGTTTCAGGCGTTGAAGCTCGAAACATGAGCAACGCAGAAGTTCAGCTAGCTGAACTTTTGATGCTCTTGAAGCAGCATGTCAACCAATCAGAGCGTCTCAACGTAGTGACATCACTGCACGTAACCTGAATGAAGCAGGAAGTCGTCAAACAGGGCGCGGGATAAACTGAATTAGCGCTGGAAGCGAACCTCATCCATATGTAGCTCCTGGAGCAAATGGTTTAACGCCTTAAACTCAGAACGCATCTGAAGGATGGGGTGTATCCACAAACGGAGTAAATAAAGCCAAGCCACTCTCTCTATATGATCCGCCATAGCTCAGAACATCCGATAACAGAGGAAGCCCCGACTACGCGCTCTTTTTAACAGTCAGGCGTTACAAGCTTCAAACTTGAAGCGTTATGAACGTTGCCTGACGTTTACAAAGCAGCCGGTGTGAACGCACCATTACAGCCCATTGTGATACAACCTTTGTTACTTTAGAAACATGATAAATAGTCCTTGTTGGCCTCACACCTGGTATAAGCTGTATGTCATGTTTTCACAAAACCTCGAGAAGGAATAGGAGCGGGTCTGACAAGTGAAGCCACACACTCATTGATCTGTGATAATTAAGAACCGTTCCCTCTTTAAATAAAACTGATATAAAGATAAGAGGTATTTTAAAGGCTAAGAGAAGATCCAATTTCAAATCCCCACCTTCTATATCCCATTCTGGTTCACTGAATCAAAAAGAGGCCACAGTTTTTTTTAGGGAACATGAAGATTGCTGGATTGCTTTTTTCGTTCAGCCTTAATATATCCCAGATTGGCTTCCAAAACAACTCCTCGTGGCTATGTTCTAACAACCAGATTATGGAAAAGATTAAGTAACGTTTCGACAGTTCGAGTGAAATCTGATAAGTGGATACGTTATGCTTGTTTTCTGTTTCGGTAAACAGTGACAGAAATGGAAATCAAAATGAAGAAAGGGGATTAAAATTTGCACATTTTAATCAACAGAATCTTTTTCATCACTGTCTGGATTTGTAAATTTGTGCTGTGTTCACAAACATATTTAGAGAGTGTTTGAGAATAGTTTGGAGCTGATTGAAGTTTGTTTTGTGAGATAAAACAAGATGGCAGTGTTTTGTTGTCTATACTCTTGTGTGTGTCGCTGCTCTTCAGGGCCAGGAAACAGGTAAATCCTTGTGCATCCCTCTCTCCTGAGATCCTGGGGGGAACAGACAGCTGCATGTAGGAGTCTTCTCCTACTTCTTCTTTTCTTTGTTCTTTCTCTTATCTTTCTCTCTGACCAGAGGCCCCTATCATACCTCTTCCCACTTGCATTTAGAAGAAAAATAACATTTTTACGAAAGGCTTTGTTTCACTCTTTATATCAGGCACATACCAGCTTGTTGATCAATCTTCCCTTTTCTTAACCTCTTAAGCCCCAACGTCCCCCAATCGGGGGACTTAAGGCCTCACCGCGGCAGGCTTGGGGCTTAAGAGGTTAACATTTAATATGTTTAGAAGATTGTTAAAGTGGATTTTTAGTGGCAAAGAGCTGATATGAATCATGTTAAAGATGCTAGCAGTGTGGTTTAGAGTTAGATTTTAATCACAGCACTGCTGTTTTTTTGTTCTTTACTATATATAGTTTCAATATTACAAGATGTATAAAATAACATGATGCTATTCCTTAGATCAAATATTCAGGATTTGTAAAACCAGATGCTCAGTAAAGTGTAGAACTGCTAAAAGTTCTCTCATGCTTGATGATCCTGCTGTGACTAAAAAAAAAACTCAGTCAGAATGTATTTGGTCTTTGAAAGATCCTAGCAATGTCTTCAGGGGTTTAATAAGAACACGCTAGACTCCCCATCATGTTGCATAAAGCATCAAAGAAGTACAGTTTTGATTATGGACAAAATGTCTGTAGCAAGTTCATACAGGTGGTTTCTCCTTGTGGTGGCAGCCAATCAGAGTCCTGAGTGAAGCCTTAGCTGAGCTAACGCTCCCCAGTGATGGGACCTGCCATGGAGAATCTGAAGCAGGGCTGGTCATGATGGCTTCATAGGCTATGACCCCATCATGCTGTAGTGTCATGCAAGCATGGTGTTCTTATAGTGCACGGCCACATCCTGAAGCAGTTCCCAGAGAGTCACGCCAGTGCAGTGCCTGGGGAGTGGTGTGATTGTGAGCGTGCATATAGAATGGTGAGGGCACAAAAAAAAGTATTTTCCCTCGAAACACAGAAAATCACAGTAAAAACTCAAAGTGAAACAGCTTCACATGCACCTTCATACTGAAAAGAGGTTTTCTACATTTAGGGTACTAAAATCCACCCATGATCCAATAGGTTGTGTGGTCACCATCTTGTATGATGGCAGTGACAAACTATCACTTACCTACAAGGCGATGCAGATCTTTTAATGTGGACAGAGCTCGACTAACCCATAACCATTGACTGCACAGGCAAGAACTTGATTATACATTAAATCTCTATCTTAGCCTCTAGGCTCCAGTAAACAGTAGGTAAATAATGATATTGATAATGTAATAAAAAGGCATAGCTTGGTGTAAATCATCTCCTGTCTCTGTGTATTTCTGTGTAAATAATGTGTTTAGGGTCTGAAGGTATAATTTTTGCTGTTACCTTTACATGAGTTTCATAACCCTTCAGAGAACTCTTTAAACACAGACTGTATGTTCTGTTTTTGTGTTAGACATAAAAGGAACCTCCAGTTTGTCTGCTTCATCATACAGCAGTCTGTCCTTGTGATGACTGTTGTAAGGACCAGACTTGTTAATTAAATGCCTCTGAACGTCTGCTATTTCATTTTGACTGAGATTAGAAGCTGAATCATGTCTTTCATCCTACAATACCAGAATGCCCCTGTCCTTCCTGATAATCATCGAAAGACCTGCATAGGCTTGAAAATGTCACTTCTGACTGGGGATGTTGCCAGTCACTTTCCTCTAAACTGAATTTTTCTGATAGATCTTCTTGATTAGGTCTGAGCCACATCCTGCCAACTGAACTGCAATCAGACAGTGAGTCTCATGGTAGCTAAACACAAAACGACAGCAGATGGTAATGTCACAAATACGTTTAGAGTAATGCTCAGCATACTCGGAGGAATGATGTGTAAATCGTAGGAAGACTATAAACTGGTTATGAGTCAAGATAATTCTTGTTTATTTTAGTTTCCTTCAAAGTTGCTGGCTATGAAATGTTACCAATGCCTGCCGAAGGCTATTGTTTTTTTCAGTACCTTTCTGTGTAATGTGCAGTAAATTATAACAACAAAAAAAAAGGAATCTAAAATCTTTATTTTAGTCACCCTTAATTTCATCTCATGATGTCCCAATCTGAATTTTTCATTCTGCCCTACATATCACTTATTATTACCTTACGGTCATGTTCATGATCGTTACCATGACAGCTTGCCGTAAATTCACATCATTCTCACCAGTTTTCCTGCAATGAAGCTCATGCTGCTCAAAATATCAGGCAATAATTATACTTTCCTCAGCCTCTGTTTCTCTGACAGATTGTCTGTTGCTGTTTTCCAGTAATCCAGTTTTTCTTTCAACTCTTGTTTTATCCAAACTGTTTTGACCATGATTGTTCCTGCTGGTTTTGAGCCTTGCCTTGCATTTTCTGGATTTATATTTTGTGTTGGCTATACTTTCCTGCCTGTGCATTACCTTACCTTCTTGCCTGTAAGTCCATTTCTTTGACTTGCCTTGAAATACTGACCTTAGCCTGCTTGAGTTCTGATTTGGACCTGTTGTGGAAAATTGTCAATTGCTAATTGTTTGTCTTCCTATTCCTCCACTAAGCACCCTTCTCTGCTCCAACCCTGCAAGAATTCTCTGGAACACTTACCTTTTAAAGCTCCTGGAAAATCCTCAAAGTTACTCACCATCTTCTTCACAGTGTTCTCCTAAAAGAGAAAGTCCTGAAAGCGACTCCTACCTGTCCACTTAACTCAGCTGCTCCTCTGGTCCACTGTCTGCCTGGTTAACTAACATCCTCTCTACTAGAACTGAAAAAAAAAAAGATTGGAATGGATTATTATTTTTCCCTAAGTAAAATTGTCACCTTCACCACTTTTTGTCAAGACTCTGTTGCTGGTAAACCAGATGGCTGGATAGAGAAACAATCTTTGCAAATTTATAATCTCTGTAATTCTTTTAAAATGAGCTTCTTTGAGCATTTGATTTCAAATCGGAGTTTGATTCTGACAAATCATTTCACATGAAGACACAAAATGTGCTAATGACTATCCAATTATCCCCCAGTGAAGATCCAGAATAACCAAACTATTTATTTGACAAATGAGAAATAAAACACCTGTTACACATCCTTTGGATAGGTGAAATTTGTGTGTTTGCGATTCTAGTCAGGAAGTATGAGTAAATTTAGAATGATTAGCACAGATGGGTCCAAGCACAGGAGGAAGCAAAGCTAATGTCATGTGCTTCCAGAAGCATGCTGCTCGCTCAATCTAAATGAGCCAAATAAAGGAAATGGGTCACTTCAGCAAAGAGAGTCTATTAAATTTCATTAGGATATATTTCTTTAGGCCTAAAATGCATTCGGCCACAAACATTTGCAACTGTCAAAAGAGAGAACAGAAAGGCATGGGCCACTGTCTGGTGTATATAGTTAGGGTGACTTAGGCGGCAAGTAACTTGCTGGAGGCAAGAGCGCCCACACAAAATAATTTTCGAAGGCTGTATGAGCTTCCTAAATGAAGATGTTGTTGCAGGTCCCCTGGTTGCAATTTGTAAGCTTGGCTTGCTACTGCCAAAACAGAACAAACTGTTAAAACTATATAACAAAGGACCATAGTCAGTAGCAGTATTTCTTTTGTCAGTGTAGAACAGATGTACTGTGTACGTATGCTGCAGGATTACATTGATTTTTATAAACCAGTCCCAGTAACTGTTTGTGCTCTACCTAAAAGCAGGTTTTGAAAAATTTCCCCTTACTCTATGTTTGCACTCACCTTTAAGCAAGAACAGACATTTAGATGATTGGACCCAGTTTGTACTGTCACATCTGGACTTGTATTGTTTGGGTGTTTTTATTATGGTACTAAAATGCTTTTGATTTTTGGAACTGTGACAATAGTACAACACCTTTCATTGATAAAATGATAAGATCCTACATGTGGAAATGTATGAAATAGTCAGCTCAGGTTTCAAAGAATGATGAATTGAAATAATCAGTTTTAATGTACTAAAAAGTAAAAATCTGTCTTAAAAAATTAAAAAGAAAAACTTGCAGATGTGCCCAAATTTATTGGTATTTTCTGATAAAGGTTTTGGCTAGAGACCATGGATTTCTTTCAAATTCTGGGGTTGTATTTTCTCTTGTGTCCATATCCTGGGAGGTTGGCTGCAGTCCCATTAACCTTACACTTTTTGATTATGGCAGCTGAGGGTACAGGAAAACGAAGCTGCTTGGAGATGGTCTCATAGCCTTTCCCTTTCACTTGGCAATCTAAAGTCTTCTCTCTGAGCTCTGGCCTTTGCTTTTTCTGGTCCATATTCAGTGTGGTGCCCACGGTGATAAATAACACACAAGAGGACCTGTGATACTAAATAAGGCGGAAAACTTTGAAACATCATGATAATGCAAAAAATACCAGTTTCTTTAGGGGTGCCAACAATTCTTTTATCACTACTTTGCACTCATTTGTAAAATACACAGTAACTCATTTCTTTTCAGAGGTTTTTGTTTACTTTATCTGTCCAAAGGGATGTTGGTATAAATTAGATAACATCTTTAGACAAAATTAGCCATTGTATCAGTCTAAGGGTGCAAATGAATTTGAATGTGTCTGTATGAAAACAAAGTCAAACAAACTTCAAATTTCAAAAGAATAAAACAACTTGCTAACATTTGCAGTCGCTTCAATTCATGGCCACTACAGCTAGTAAACATTACCAAACACAGTGAAAAAGGGCGAAACCTCCATCAGTTTTACAGATATACTGGGCTACTATCTGCTGTGGTTGTAGCTGAGAGTCATTCAAAACACTAAAGTATTACACAAAGTCTTTTGATAATGCTTCGGATTGTGCGAAATATTATTTTTAAGATTTGACATCAACACCATCATTTCTCAACATAAGATTAATTTAGTTTAAAGCGGTCATGAAAAACAACAAGTGATGTGGCCTCCTTCAAGGATAAGCATCATAACAAAGGAAGTCCAAAACTTTAACACAGAAAAGCATGGCTTACAGTGAAGGCAGTGGCTACGTGTCCGTCATGTTGGACCATTTAGCTCACCGCTTTTGACACGGCATATCCAGCAACGTCTTCAACCGTGGCTACCTCGGTGCTAGCAGCTAGCTCACTGAGCACCAAGTGAAACTGAGCAACAAGCCTAGGTTGAAGACGCTGCCGAATATCTGTTGAATATCCAACCTAAAAACAACTTCTCACAGCAATAGTTCTAATCTCTTTTGTATAGCTGGATTAATACTACAGAGAGAGAGAACTACACTAATATTCTTGGACAGCGTGAATAAAACTTTCAAACTTTGCTCCCTTTGCTAGTAAACAATCCGCAGCAATTTTCAAATCTGAAGCACATGCAGAAAACATGACCGCTTATATACGGAATTGGTGCATGTGGACTCAATTACGGACTGCGACTGACGTATCAATAACCTTAATTGTAGGGGCACGGCAGCAGCCATGCCAATAGCCACTCCCTAAAGTGGAAGCAGGAACAGACAGAGCCGAGCCATGAACAATGAAGCAGAGCCCGGGCAAAATCCAAGAGGCAGGAAACAGGCTAAGGCAAATGTCCATGACACTGAAAGGCATGAGACAGTTGCAAGTTAAGTAAGCAATCTGGAACTAACATGCTGCAAAACTGGAGCTTCGTACACCAGAGTAGTATCAGATGAAAGGTGACACAGGATGACACAGGACTACAACTAAAATCTACAACACTCCCATATTATTATGACTTTTGCAGCCTTCTCATCACATTTGCAGCCACTGTGAGCTGTCACACACTCTTTTCAGAAGAATCCTCCTTCCTAATTGAGTGAGTGTTTGTCACTCACGCACACGAGGCAGGCCCCTGAAAGTTTCTTCAGGAACTTTCTAGTTAGGCCATTCGTCTTTTCTTAAAAAAGCTTTTATTTTAGCATGTGTCTGTTAATTTGACCAAGTACAGTTCAAACTGTCAGTGATAAAGGAGCATTTCTGGGAATATGACAGAACTCTGCTGTACTTCCTTCTCCTGTTGTCAAGCCAAAGCTTTTTCTCAGTTCTTGTCTTTCACAGTGATTAATTAAAGCTATTCAAAGACGCTGGCATACAAAGACACCTAAACTTTGCATGTTTTTTTAAAAAACGATAAAATACAAACAAAAAATTCTTTTTAAAGATCCAAGTGAAGCCAGAGTGCATTCCTACATGACTTTTATGATAGACCAGAGGTTTGATGGTAGGTTCAGGTCTCCAGGTAGGGCTGTCAGACAGCTAACTTAAGCTTGCTGTCAGCTTATTGATAAGTAACAGAACTCAGGGTTCTTTTTCAGCCTCCAACTGCCCCCCTTCTCCTATCATCCAGCAGCTTTGATGTTTCTGTCTTCCACTCTTCCCGGCTGTCCTCTGTTCTAATCCACTTAGTCTCCCCCTCTGTGTCTCTCTTTTTTCCCTGGCCCTCCCTGTCTGCCTCCAGTCTTTCTATCACTGCAAATTTCAGGTGAAACTTTCCTAAATTAGGAACCTGCTTTACTCCAGCCCTTCCCATTATTCCTTCCCCCCATTCCTGCTGATAAGAAGCTGCGCATGTTTAACTGTGCTCCTTCACACTCCCTCTACTGCTACTTAGAACGAAATATATATATATATATATATATATATATATATATATATATATATATACACTCACCGGCCACTGTCCACACCTGTCCAACTGCTCGTTAACACTTAATTTCTAATCAGCCAATCACATGGCGGCAACTCAGTGCATTTAGGCATGTACACATGGTCAAGACAATCTCCTGCCGTTCAAACCGAGCATCAGTATGGGGAAGAAAGGTGATTTGAGTGACTTTGAACGTGGCATGGTTGTTGGTGCCAGAATGGCTGGTCTGAGTATTTCAGAAACTGCTGATCTACTGGGATTTTCACGCACAACCATCTCTAGGGTTTACAGAGAATGGTCCGAAAAAGAAAAAATATCCAGTGAGCGGCAGTTCTGTGGGCGGAAATGCCTTGTTGATGCCAGAGGTCAGAGGAGAATGGCCAGACTGGTTCGAGCTGATAGAAAGGCAACAGTGACTCAAATAACCACTCGTTACAACCAAGGTAGGCAGAAGAGCATCTCTGAACGCACAGTACGTCGAACTTTGAGGCAGATGGGCTACAGCAGCAGAAGACCACGCCGGGTGCCACTCCTTTCAGCTAAGAACAGGAAACTGAGGCTACAATTTGCACAAGCTCATCGAAATTGGACAATAGAAGATTGGAAAAACGTTGCCTGGTCTGATGAGACTCGATTTCTGCTGCGACATTCGGATGGTAGGGTCAGAATTTGGCGTCAACAACATGAAAGCATGGATCTATTCTGCCTTGTATCAACGGTTCAGGCTGGTGGTGGTGGTGTAATGGTGTGGGGAATATTTTCTTGGCACTCTTTGGGCCCCTTGGTACCAATTGAGCATCGTTACCTGAGCCTACCTGAGTATTGTTGCTGACCATGTCCATCCCTTTATGGCCACAATGTACCCAACTTCTGATGGCTACTTTCAGCAGGATAATGCGCCATGTCATAAAGCTGGAATCATCTCGGACTGGTTTCTTGAACATGACAATGAGTTCACTGTACTCAAATGGCCTCCACAGTCACCAGATCTCAATCCAATAGAGCATCTTTGTGATGTGGTGGAACGGGAGATTCGCATCATGGATGTGCAGCCGACAAATCTGCACCAACTGTGTGATGCCATCAAGTCAATATGGACCAAACTCTCTGAGGAATGCTTCCAGCACCTTGTTGAATCTATGCCACGAAGAATTGAGGCAGTTCTGAAGGCGAAAGGGGGTCCAACCCGTTACTAGCATGGTGTACCTAATAAAGTGACCGGTGAGTGTATATATATATATATATATATAGAGAAATCTGGCCAAAACAAAACATGGTAAGAATTGCAAACAGACTTAGGGAATGTGATGGCCACATCCATGTCCACACAGCAGTAAATGTTGGTAACTCTCATGCACCTTTTGTTTTAGTTTGTAAGTTGATTTCATTAAATTTATTGGTTAATGATACACTGGTCCTAATTGTAAGTGCACACATTTAGTTAACTATTGTGTTTCACCCATTTTGTTGAAGTTAACTTGTGTTTTCTCTTACCGGTGCTGAGAGTTCCTCCACTTCCTGCTTCCTGGGAGAGCTTGGACGGGCAAACATGGCTGAAGGGCTCCACTCCACCAAATACAGGAGGAGCTAATTGGACCAACCAAACTCCTCCAGGAAGAGTGGATTAATGACTCTCCTTGTTTATTTGCTTATGAGTTTGGTTACAGATTTAAGTTTGAAGTTATACATTTAGATTTACATGTTTATGTTATTTAGTTTCATTAACAACTCAACTGTACTGATTAGTTTGTTTGTTTTGTAGTTAGTAAATGTTTGTCTAGTTACCCCTATCTGTTTCATATGGTCTGATCAGCCAGTGTATATATACCCCTGTGTGTCTTTGTCTGTGAGGTCAGTTATGTTGTTTAGTCAGTTGAGAAGTTAAGTTAACCATTTGTTTGAGTTCCATTTTTGATTAGTTTACCTCTTTTATGAGCTCAAGTTATTTTTATTATATTTTGGGGAAAGGAAAAATAAAAGAACATCCCCTTTTTTGAAGAACCTCTGTGCTTCCTCCACTCATTTAACTTGATCCATCACAGGGAAATAATAAAGAAAGCGTTAACAGCAAAGAAAATACATTATAAATAGACAAAAGGGAAGAAAAAGTGAAAGTATTCAGCAAAAAGAACAGAGAGATGAGCAACAAAAAAGAAACACATGAGAGACATTAAATAAGAAAACTACCCTGCTCTCATAAGGAAAGACTAGTTCAGAAGCAGTGTCAATTTTATTGATGAAATATTGTCATCACGCTTTCATCACAAATATATATTTACTGACAAAACATGAACAAATGTAAAAAAAATATTCTATAAAGGCGAAGACGGTCACAAAAATTATCAAAATTTTTGTCTACAAATAAAAGATGAGGCAAAAAAGACCAATGATGAAAATCCAATGGGAAGACTGGAAAGATACGAGGGACAGACAAAGCACCACTCAATTAATGGAATAGGCGGGACTACAAGAGAAGAGAACCAATCAGAGTCTGTGTTATTGAGCATTGAACTGAAGCTAACTAGTGCTAAGTGATCGTTTGAACAATCTCCCGGGAAAACAACAGCTAAATCAACGTTAAGAGAAGGAAATGTCTGCGATGAGACAATGTGAGAACCCATTTCCCGTTTGCATTCATTGCACTTTGTTTTCTTCATTGCCAGAGCAGCTTTTTGTTGGAAGAACACAACTAACTTTAAATGGCATTTACAGAATGGCCACCCCAATATTTTCTTAAAGATCACTAAAACGTGGATGTTAGCAATAGATGAAGAAAGCCAGGATAAATTTTGACCGCGACTAAATTTTAGATGCTACTTATTTTAATGTTAGGAAAAAACAACAAAATAAACAGGTGTATTAAGATTATAGCCCTTGACATGTTCCCCTTATTATTTACACACTGCAGAAAAAAAAACATTTTTAATAATTATACAGATTATTTTTCTTTTAATATTGAAAGTCACAGTTCACCAGACAATATAATGATTTTTAATTAAAAAAAAAAAACATATGAAGAGCTGTGTTGAAATAAGGTGTGAACTGTGTAATTTAAATGTTATTTATTCCTAGTCATGTTACATCTGACGAGTAGTGGTTAGCATGGTTTAAGCCTTGTATATTAAATTACAGTTCCAAGTAGATGTTTTGGCAATTTTCTTTAAAGAGGCCATGTCATACAAATTTCAGGACTTTGTAGTTATTTCTTTAGTATTAACAAGTAATATCACACATTTTACATCTAAAAAACGTCAGGAAACCCTTAACAGACCTTTCAATCTGTCTACATTAAAATTCGATGGTTCTGGTTCCTTTCGTCAGGCTGCTTCAGGCAGCAGGTCGTTCATATTCATTATTCAAATTTGCTGGACTCAGATTGGCTAACAAACTGGCCTATCAGAGCAAGGTATACTGTTTCCTGCCCCGTTGTGCATGGCAACGTCAGACGTCGTGTCTTCCTGTTTGCTACGTCTTATGCTAACAGCTTTTAGCCAGCAGCATGCTAGGCGTGGTTTCAATTGCGGGAGCTGCCAAATACTAACGAAAAAAGGAGTTGTGATGAACCAGATACAGGCCATTCAGACTCAGGAGAACTCAGACTCGTGTTATCACCACCTGTGTAGTTTGAGAGATTAAAACTGAAAGAGAAGTTGTTGACCTGTTTTCACACCCACTGTAAAGGTAAGAACACCTGTGGAGCTAAAATATTCAACAGAAACCTCAGAAAAACTGTTTTTAATGAAGGGCCTCTTTAAAGAAATAGAAAATTATTGCATTAGAAAAAGTTTTTTGTATTTTAGTCAACTAAAATTGGACTAAAACTAAACTTAATTTTAGTCAGAAGATTTAAGGTACAGTTTGTAAGAATTTTACAGTGAAATACTCACAACAGTCTAATGTCCCACCAATGTTGACAATAATGTTATATTGTAACAGAAACTAGCGACCATCCAGCCAGCTGAGATCTGTTATTTTAAAAAAGTTAGCCCGGACCATAATCATTGTTTACACGTCCAGACTTCCTGCTTCCATAACGAATCACATGTGAGTCTGCAAGGCTGCCAAGTCTTCAACACAAGCAGCTGTAATTCTACAACGAGCAGCAGCAAAAAGTAAGAAACCACCACATCCTTCCAACTAAACAGCCGAGCTGCATGTGATGGGGCGTTCAAATGCACTCTGGAAAACTCAACCCTGAACAAATAGACCTTCAGACATTCCCAAAGATTGAACAAATACAAGAGAAACTAAACGAGGATCAAAATCAGAACTGGCAACTCAACAAAAAAATCAGGGATGGGAGGGGGTGAGTGGTTGAGAGTGGACTTTTTTTTTCTACATGAAATGTGGAACTCGGATTTGACAACAAGGCCTAATTCTTACACATTGTACCTTTTAAGACTAAATTAAAATGTATTTTTAAAATGAACACTGTTCATAAGTAGCTCTTTAATCTTTACCCACAATTATTAAAAATTATAATCTTGTTAAAAGTGATGCCAAAAGATTGTTCATGCCATGTTGTATTTTTGGACCGTTTGCCTATAGAAATAAGTCTGCAAGTCCCACCGACTCACATAAACACATTCATAGTATTTTGAAAGCATGAAAACAAAAAAAGGCATATTGTAAATTTATATTTTATAGAAGCTGTGAAAAGAAATCAATTTGTTTTTTAAACCATCATGGATTAAACTTGTGCTGCAGCCAGCCACTAGGGGGCTTATTGTGTCCTGGTGGCTTCTGAACAACATTCCTTTGTCTACAGTAATTATATCGACAGGTGGACTATTGTAAGATGCTTAAAAAAACAAACAAAAAAGCAATATGAAAAATGTAAAATGTGCAAAAGCATGAATTTGGAGGATAAACTCTAAAGAGTGCAGACATGCAGGCATCATGGCTGGAAGACATCCAAACTAAACTTGTACACAGAAAAGTAGAAGAAGCACAATGACAAACACAAGCAGATAGAGACAAGAATCAAGACAGTGAGACGATTTACTCCCCCCCACACAAACGAGCTTACAGAAACAGATATGCAGACAGACAATCCGGTGCTTATATCCAGGCAGGCCAGGCTGAGTGCCATCAGGAGCCGTGGAGAAACAGCAGGCATCTTTTGAAAGCCAACACATACAGAGATATGCACACACACACAGATACATACAAGTAAGACACAGCTCTGACATCTGCTATTGGCTGTACTTGAAGAAAATCTACTTACACTGCTGCAGAACAGAATTCACAAATTTGATTGAAACAGAGTAAAACTGTAAAATCTGCATTAAACAGAAAGAACCTACTGCTGGAAACTGTAGAAAACAAGTAAAATGTTAATAGTAACAAACATTTTAGTGGAGTTTTGGTTCTGTTTCATACTTAAAGATAGTACTTCTAGCTTTGGCTTGAGTTTTGGTCTTATTCCATCAAGAACACAATCTTTCCTGAAAACTATATCAATTTTGTTCTGTCTCCAAATTTACATCTCACAGGGAAAACTGCAACGTAGAAACTATAACTTTTCTGAAGAGATTTTAAAGGGCATGTCACTGTGCATGAGAGAGAGCGCCTCAGTCAGTGAGAAAGCTGCATTATTCTGACACAAACTTGTGGTAAAGCTGACAAGTGCTGCACATGTGATGTAAGACAGCATGAGTTAAACTGGTATAGCAGTGTATTGGGAATCATGATTTCCGATATTACAAAGTATTGCAATAAGGGTGCAGTTATCAATGGATTCCATTTCCATGGTAACCCAAAATTTCCTGTTCACATGATAGTACACTTCTCTTGACCAAGCCAAATGAATTGATGTGACACGTGTGTACACAGAGTCCAAAGTGTCTGCTGTGAGATGACCGGGTGCAATTGATGGCAAATTGCGTTGGCAGGGTAATATGGTATAAGATATTTTAAAAAAATGCTTATATGTTATAGAGTATAAACCAATGTCTAGTAAACTAAAAGGTGTAATTATCATGATTTTATTGGAATGTGGACCCAAGAACAAACCCAACATCTTTTCAAAAGGTAAGTAAACCATTTTATTGTTGACAGGGAGGGTTGTGCCCAGCAGTATCTGGGAACACATATACTGGAGGCAGGATAGAGGATGATGAGCCAACCCAATGACTGAGTAAGAACTCTGCTGCCAGCGTACAGCAGAAAAATCACAGAATTCGAGTTGCTCATACGACATCTGTACCAACTTCCTGCCTCCAGAATTTGTAGGAAATGGCAGATTCGTAGAAACTCATTGTGTCATGCCTGGAGGTTAGTCGCGAATTCTGATGTAGACCCAGAACTTCAGGCACACACACACAGGAGTCTCGTAGTCAGTGTAACAGTGTTTAATATTTACAGTGCAGGTGATGAACAACAAACAGAGATATTGCGACAGGTCTGGAGATCCGGGGCTGGAGCGGCGTGGGAGGAGATCTGATCGTGGAGGAGAGACAAGCTAGTGACAAGTTGATATACATATGAGGATGGTACAGGTTGTGGTGCGTGGGGAGTGTGCTCACAGAACTTACAGTGCGGGAAGGCAGGCAGTGCGAGGAGGAGAGACTGAGGAACCAGCAGTGGTGGTGGTGTTTCTCCAGAGGGTGATGATGGTACAGATAATCCAGGGTAGAGAGTTTGTTTCCAGGAGTCCAGGTGAAGCAGGGGTGACAGCGAGGTTGTTGTTCTGACCAGGACAGGTGCGGGAGATTCAGAGAGGACCAGAGACAGACCAGGGCCAGGGAGAAGGAGACGGTCGTGCCAGACCACGACGGAACCAGGAGCCCTCCGGATGGCGCGGCAGACGGCCAGCACAAAGGAGGCGCTCAGGACCAGGACAAGGACTAGGACACGAGGAGGAAAGGATCAGGTAAGTACTCTAATATCAGAAGCTGTAATCAGACGTTTAACTAGTCTTAACTAGTCAGGCCACACGTTACCACAGTAAGTGCTATAACAAACTGGCGTCTGTCTCCAGTTCCTCCTCTGCTTAAATACCCAACCACAGAGGGCTGGGTAACGAGCCGCACCTGGAACCACTGATCAGCTGCTGCCACGCCCTGCAATGAGAGGTTAGTCCATCCAAAAACAAACACCATACACCAACAGCTGAGAACCTGACACATTGTTCATATGGGTCTTTGTGACCATGGCTTAATGTAAAACAACAGATTGCAATGTCTTCTAGCTCTAAATAAAACACCACATATATTGCTCATTCAAAGATATAAAAAGGCAATTACTTAAACGCTCAGCTAACTATGAATGTTTTTCATCTTGTGCAGCGAAGAAGGAAATACTTGTTTCATTTCCTGAATTTCATCATTCATTGTGAGACATCAAACTTTGACAAGTAATCAAAAGTAAAGGTTTGACAGGCACTGCTTACAGCTAATATCAGTCAGGATTAACCACTGGCCTCTGTACCCACCACATTGCTGCCATTCTGTTGAGCATCCATCTATGTTTGAGAGACAACTTTCACCTTGGACAGGTCACCAGTACTTCATAGTGTTTACCATACAGTTAAATAGAAACTCTAATTTTGGCTTTTTTCATTCCAAACATGTTTGGTGGTGCACAGAAACCAAAAAGGTGAAGATTATTGCCTAAAAGCTCTTAATATGCAGTGCTTTCTTTGTTTCTGACTAATTGTGTGGAATGATCCAAAACTGTGTTTTTGTACAACCACTGAGGTCTGTAATAATATAATAACAATATTAATAATATAATCTTATAATAATCTTATAATAAAAACATACTGACTCTGTTATGCCAAGCATGAAATGGCTTCCCTTCTGGCAAAAACAGAAGTAAAAGACTAAAGAAACCAAAGTCAAGGCTTTGAAACGTCATTTTTACATTTTCCTCCAGTGAGGTAGAACATGCTGAAGTGTCTCAGGTCTGCTGACTTCTTATCACTCATGTGATTGTTTCCCCATGGCTTGTGCTTTAAGATCACTGCTTTCAGCAACATCTACACATTTCACATTAAGCTGTCTCTTCCTTTCAGCTTGTAGATTGAAAAATAAAGTCTGTTCTCTTCATGCACCATTTTTCTTGTATTCATCAATGAGTGGGCACAGCTTCTTCCTCTGGGATTTTGCTTTTCATCTGTTAAAACAGGATAGTCAAAGCCATTGTATTGTACAAAATGTATAAATTGAAGTACTTGTGGTTACAGCCTCTTTTTTCAAAAATCAGAATGTTCATGTTATATTCACACTGAATAGCTGTGATTTGATTTCATATGGAAATAAGGTGTTTTATTCTTTTTAATTCCAAGTCTTTTTCCTGCACAGTATGATGCATATTAGATTGTTCAAAATGGAAAAAAGCATATTTCACCCAAAGTTCCCTGATTCCAGGTTTAGAATCTTTTACACATGCAAGAAGTTTGGCTCATCTGCACTGGCTCCCAGTGCGTTACCGCATCCATTTAAAATTTTTGCTCTTTGTTTTTAAATCACTTTATTTTAACACACCTCAGTACTTGGCCCAGCTGGTACAATCCTACGTATCAGGGAGTGCTCTCCGGTCAGTGGACCTCTGCCTGTTACATGTCCCAAGGGGAAAGATGAGGTCATGAGGAGAACGTGCATTTTCAATATGTGCGCCTCGTCTCTGGAATGAACTCCCCCTGGCAGTGAGGATTGCCCCCTCTCTCTCTGTTTTTAAATCCCACCTGAAGGCTCATTTTTACTCTCTGGCTTTTAAGTGTTAGCGGTTTTATTAGTATGTTTTGTTTTAATTTGTTGATTTTATTGTACTACTTTTATCTTTGATTTGTGTGTTTTGGTTTTACACTGACTGTTTTACCTCTATTTTGTTCTCCATTGTACAGCACTTTGGTCGGCCTCGGCCTTGTATAAATGTGCTTTATAAATAAACTCGGTATGGTATGGTAAGTCTCATCACCGTAACACACTCAAAGTAACTGACCCTGACCAGTTGGTTTAGTCTTTGTTTTTTTTCATTCTCGTATTAAAAACCACTCATTATTTTTTCAATCCAGTGTTGTGTTCCCTGCAAAAATTTGACTGTCACTACATAACATTTTGCCTCCTAGTATGATGCATCTGATGGACATTTTAAAGTCTCAAATAACACCCAAATTGAGACTTCAAATCCCAGATGAGTTAAAGAGCAAGAGCAAAGCAGAGAGAAAGAAACAGGAATAATAAACCATCTCTTCCGCACATCATAATGGGGAACATGAGATCTCTTGCAAATGAACGGACTTACTTGAACTGCTAATGGAGGACCCAGCCAGAGTATTTTTGTGTTTTTAAGTGTTTTACTGAGTTGTGTCTGAGAAAGCTCCAGAGTCTTGTCATCTGCAGAAATACTCTGATGACTCTGCAGTTGTTGGTGGATCAGAGATGGACCAGAGACTGAGTACAGAGAACACTTTGTGGTCTGGTGTGAAAACAATCACCTTATCTTGGATGTGAACAAGACAAAGAAGACGACTGTGGATTTTAGGACGAGCAGCATGTTTCTGTTCACTCACCATCTCTGTCCTGTTGCTCCTGTAATCAGCTGCCTTTGCAATCACCTGCTTCTCTTGTAATCAGTCTGTGTGATCACCTGTTTCATTACCTTTATAAGCAGTGAGAGCAGAAGCAAGTCAGCAGTTAGTCACATACCCATTGTTGCCAACCTGTGCTCCTCAGTCTGTTAAGAGTTTGTATTCTAGAGTGTATGACCATTTCCAACTTTGCCTTCTGCCTTTCTCAAATTGTGTTTTGGAAATCAGATCACCCGATTTATGACCAGATTTGGATCTCCTCAACGCCACCCGTCTGTACACCATTGATCTGTAAGTGAGAACTGAGCTGTCCGAGGTTTTGACAGTTTGCCCGTTTATTAGATTTGAATGAAGGATTGTGGACTGGATTTTCTCATTTTATGTTGAATTACTGGTGGATGAACTCTGTTTTCATTATCTGGAGAACCCCTCTGCTTCATCCCTTATCAGTATTGTCACTGCCTGCTACTGCTAACCACTTACTACACAGCTCAGGCTCATGTCTCCCTGCTGGATTCAAATATTCACCACCTCCTCCAGAACCTGGACACATACAGTGGGGCAAAAAAGTATTTAGTCAGCCACCAATTGTGTAAGTTCTCCCACTTAAAAAGATCAGATTGGCCTGTAATTTTCATCATAGGTATACCTCAACTATGAGAGACAAAATGAGGAAAAAAAAATCCAGAAAATCACATTGTCTGATTTTTAAAGAATTTATTTGCAAATTATGGTGGAAAATAAGTATTTGGTCAATAACAAAAGTTAATCTCAATACTTTGTTATATAGCCTTTGTTGGCAATGACAGAGGTCAAACGTTTTCTGTAAGTCTTCACAAGGTTTTCACACACTGTTGCTGGTATTTTGGCCCATTCCTCCATGCAGATCTCCTCTAGAGCAGTGATGTTTTGGGGCTGACACTGAGCAACACGGACTTTCAACTCCCTCCAGAGATTTTCTATGGGGTTGAGATCTGGAGACTGGCTAGGTCACTCCAGGACCTTGAAATGCTTCTTACGAAGCCACTCCTTCGTTGCCCGGGCGGTGTGTTTGGGATCATTGTCATGCTGAAAGACCCAGCCATGTTTCAATTTCAATGCCCTTGCTGATGGAAGGAGGTTTTCACTCAAAATCTTACGATACATGGCCCCATTCATTCTTTCCTTTACACGGATCAGTCGTCCTGGTCCCCTTGCAGAAAAACAGCCCCAAAGCATGATGTTTCCACCCCCATGCTTTACAGTAGGTATGGTGTTCTTTGGATCCAACTCAGCATTCTTTCCCCTCCAAACACGACAAGTTGAGTTTCTACCAAAAAGTTCTATTTTGGTTTCATCTGACCATATGATGTTCACGTCTGGCACTGCAGGATTTGAGTCCCTGGCGGCGTAGTGTGTTACTGATGGTAGCCTTTGTTACTTTGGTCCCAGCTCTCTGCAGGTCATTCACTAGGTCCCTCCGTGTGGTTCTGGGATTTTTGCTCACCGTTCTTGTGATCATTTTGACCCCACGGGGTGAGATCTTGCGTGGAGCCCCAGATCGAGGGAGATTATCAGTGGTCTTGTATGTCTTTCATTTTCTAATAATTGCTCCCACAGTTGATTTCTTCACACCAAGCTGCTTACCTATTGCAGATTCAGTCTTCCCAGCCTGGTGAAGGTCTACAATTTTGTTTCTGGTGTCCTTTGACAGCTCTTTGGTCTTGGCCATAGTGGAGTTTGGAGCGTGACTGTTTGAGGTTGTGGACAGGTGTCTTTTATACTGATAACGAGTTCACACAGGTGCCATTAATACAGGTAATGAGTGGAGGACCGAGGAGCCTCTTAAAGAAGTTACAGGTCTGTGAAAGCCAGAAATCTTACTTGTTTGTAGGTGACCAAATACTTATTTTCCACCATAATTTGCAAATAAATTCTTTAAAAATCAGACAATGTGACTTTCTGGATTTTTTTTCCTCATTTTGTCTCTCATAGTTGAGGTATACCTATGATGAAAATTACAGGCCTCTCTGATCTTTTTAAGTGGGAGAACTTACACAATTGGTGGCTGACTAAATACTTTTTTGCCCCACTGTATCTATCTGTTGCTACTCACCTCTCCTACATCCTGCAATGGTGTGTCTTCTCCAGTGGTCATCCTCCTTCTTGCCATGCTCATCTTCAGTCAGTCATTAATTCCACACCTCTGTTTGGTACAACTGAAACTAACCTGTCTTGTCTATGTCACAGAAGTCCTGTTGCTGGAAAAACACTGGGGCATCCTGCTTGCTAGACATCTTGGTCACTTACAAATGTATTTATTAAATATTGTTATTCTCATTGTGATGCATTTGACGTTTGCAAACAAACACGCATTACAGTCAAAACCAATTTCCATCATGGGAGAAGAAGTGGAGGTGGTGGAGGAGTATAAATACCAGGTGTTCACCTGGACAACAGACTGAACTGGAGACACAGTGATGTTGTTTTTAAGGAAGAGACAGAGCAGACTGTACTTCCTCAGGAAGTTTAGATCCTTCAACGTTTGCAGTAGGATGTTGAAGATATTTTATAAGTCTGTTGTGGATAGTGTGATCACATCTGCAGTCACCTGTTGGGCATCAGAGCAAGTGACGTAAAGAACAAAGTCTGAACAAACTGATAAAGAAATGGGGATCCTGTTCTGGGGACTGATCTGGATCCACTTGAGTGGATTATGCAAACAAAGATGCATCGTAATGCATCTTGTTTAACTCTGGATTTCTCTACTTTCTTTATCTCTTTAACCTCTTGAACTCGACAACTGACAGTCTTTTCTCTCTAATTTCGCCTTTGGGTTATTAATGTATTGACATAAATTAAATTTGTAAAAGTACTCCAGTGCATCAAATGATTGGGGCATGTGTAATGGCTTAATTGCTGTTTGTAAGACAGTAGATAAAAAACTGCTTGCGATCCTACTAGAAGGCAGCGGATGTAGCACCTGCTAATTTCCAGTGGCAGAGTTCCTTCAAGAAAAGAATAAACAGTTCAAACCCAGTCACAATATCTAAATGCACAATGTCAGCATGCTTGTTCCAAGTAGGGGTAATCTAAAAATTAAAATCCGTAATACAAAAAAAGCAATCCCTTACGATGCGGCCATTAGTTGAGACGAACAGACAGGGGCAGAGGTGAGTTTGGTGTTGGGTAACAAATCCAATAATCCCTGTCAATTAAAATCCAAGTATGCATCCAAAATCAATGGGGCAGGTCAGGTCCAATTCAGGTTTAAAGGTAGGTATTCCAAAACAGAGGTACTAGGTTTTCAGGAGTAGCACTGGTCTGTGAATGCTGTGAAGGTGAATCAAACTGGCTGCTGATCAGGTGCAGATCCTCTCCTTGTAAGGGGGAAGGACAGGTGCAATAAATAACAGTTCAGGTAAAAGACAGGTGAGACAGATAAGGTAATTGCACGAACCTTGCATGGGAACATGACAACAATGCCTTGAAATTGCCTTTCACGTACCTTACAATGAAAATATTTGTAACATCGTCATTGGTAGACCAGAGGAAGGTTCCAACACACCTGTATGAACCGAGCAAGAACTCTGCTGCGAGTACGGCTGAAAATTACCTCATTTTTAAGGATTCATCTAGTTTTTGATGCCACAGCTGTAACAACTTCCTGTAGGAAACAGTGCCCACCTCCAGGCATGTTCACCAACTCGAGGTGTTGAAGGAAACAGGAGATTTGTACTCACGTTGCATTCGTATGGGTCATTGTGACCAAGGCTTTGCCATGCTGATGGTAGGATAATGATAAAATATCAGCTTTGCTTCATATATAAAAACTGCAATTATAAACAGGCTACTGTATAATGTTGAATTTCCTCTTTTCCTCTGCTCAGTCACTGATGGAAAATACAAATGAATAAAAAAGAAGTTTCTGTATATCACATGGTATGTCTTGAACATGAACATGTGTTTTTGTTCTTTATGCTTTTGGTTAAACAGATATTTAACTGAGAGAACCCTCAAGAAGCCTATACTTTTCATTCCATTTTGAAGAAAACGAACTAGGCCTGTGCTAAAATTTGATGAGTTTGTCCTGCAGCCATGTTTCACTTCTTCACCAAGATTCATTAGAATCGAGTAACTTGTTTTTGCACAATCTTGCTTTGCAAACAAACCAGTTAACAAATAACCAGAGTACAAAGCATCTTCCTGTAGGGGGGTTAAAACATAAATCTTTGGATGCAAAGCCTCAAAACAAGACTGCTTCACGCATTTTGTTGCTGATCTTTATTTGAAGACCCTGGGGGAAAAAAAACGTAGTCACTCAAGCTCCATATGTGAAGACGTTTATAGGTTTCTAAATAAGGGCGTTGCTAAGAGTCAGTTTTAGAGCCATGAGCTGTCATGTATAATCGGAAAATCAAGGCCTTTTTTCTTTGGCGCCATACAAAACAGGACAGCGCCAGTGTTTCATTTAGTGCAATGAAGCATGATGAATTAGAATGTCAGGCTGTAAACGCAAAGTCAAAACTAAGGGCTGTGTGGCTGCTGTTTTTCTGTGTGTTATATTACAGCTTTTTTGAATTAATGGCTCCAGGGTAAGAGTCTGCGTTGCATATAATGCAGAAACTAAGATAATTTGTGTCATATGGGTGAGTGGGCTAACTTGGCAAATACACAGAGGAGACATCATAGCTTGAAGACCTGACGACATTAGAAAAAAAATAATCCTTGTGGGTATTTTTTTCCCCTGAATTTAAATCTTTTTATGGTGTCTCTGCCATCCCAAGGATGTCTTTTTGCTTTCACTCATGGTGACTTGCTCAATACTTAACAGCCTTCAATGTGAATATGCGTCTTCTATTCACTGAAAAACAGCGGTGAATACACAAAACATATATTGTTCAGTTAAAAAGAATTAGCGACAGGTGTCTCTTCATGGAGCTTCATTAATTAGCACTCTATTAATGTTAAGTTCAGTATACATTGAAAAGCAAATTGTTTCTTTGCTAACAAAAAGTCTATATCATGTTTTAGCAGCCCGACCTCATGTCAAATACGACTGCATTGGTCGATTATTGAAGACAACACTATATTTCGTATTCTATTCTATATGCAACCCCCATCGACTACCCTAACCTTAACCAGTACGCTTTTTAACGTGAAATTTTAGGCTTTACAGTGTGTCCATATGTATCTTTACATTTTAAAGCTAACTGTTGTATTAAAATAAGTCATATTGCTGCAGAATTTTTGTTTTGTTTGGCTGAAGAGAGCGAAACTGACTTGGTTTTCAGGGTTTGTGAAGAACTCTAGTTTCAAGCTCAGACTTCAGATGGACTCAAAGGTAAGTATAAACAGAGTTTAAATGCAGATGAGGAGATACAGCAAGACAGGGAAAATGACAACAGTTAACTGATTTTTCCAGGAGAGCTGGGGCTCGGTCCAGGGAGCAGCTCGGGATAGATCAGAAGCAGACGGAGGAGAACAGGTTAGTGGACTGGTGAGAGGTTGAGAACAGAAGGTGCTGGTGTGTGTGTTTGTTTTCTGTCAGGCTTACAGTCAATGGGAAGCAGGAGAGAGTCTGCCGGTGCCAGCGGAGGAGGCGGTGTCCGTGCGTGGTGGTGTGTTCGGTGGTGAGTCCAGGTGATGAGATCCAGAGTGGTGTGATGGTAGAGGGTGGACAGATTGCTGATGTTGTGTGGGAGCAGGTGCATGGAGATCCGGAGCAGAGGTGGACCAGGCGGAGACGGAGGCACAGAGTGGGAGCTGTGCAGGATGTGAGAGCTTGGTGAGGCGCGGCGCAGGGAACCACTGTGGGAGGTAGAGCCACTCAGGAGGAGCTGCATCAGAGTACCCGTGGGAGGATCTGGGCAGGAGGACCCGTGGGAGGATCTGGGCAGGAGGATGGAGGAAACAGGAAGGTAAGTACAAGCGTTACGCTTCAGATAATTGAAAGTAAACTTCTCTTCCGACTGAGACCCGAATTACGGAGGTTATTGTATAGTCTATTGTAAAGCCATCGGAGGGTCGAGAGTGATATTTAATATGAAGTTGAACATGTTTTTTGGTGAGTATCCACTTAGACAAGTTTCAAAATTGTAGCTTAAAGTTTTAAAAGTTATTTAGTACTGCTTTAATACTAGGAAGACTGGAATTTAATTTTGATCTGGGGATTTTTGTTGGGGAAACACTGTACCTTCATGATGGGCACAATGTTATCCACACTGAGGTTGATGTAGTCTGTGATGCTATCTATGTCCTCCCCATGAGGAACACAGAGGTTTTTCCAAACAGTGGAATCAAAACAGACCTTCAGAGCTTCTTCAGTCTCCCCGGACCATTTCTTCACTGTACATTTCAAAGCTGGTTCTCTACTACGAGTTTGCCCACAGGCTGCAGATGAACCAGGTTGTGATCTGAGCACTCCAGGCACATAAATTTCTGAAAAAGAAAAAACTTAGAAAAGCAGAGTACATGTGATGAGACATCTTGAACGTAGTAATGACAGAAGTAGAAAATCCAGACTCTCAAATGAAAGAATATCTGCAGACTGGTAAGGAAAAAAAAAACCTACAGTGGTGCAATGATGAAACTAGTATTGACACAAACAGCACTTGAAGTGAATTATTTAACAGAGTTAATGTCTCGCCTCTTGAAAAAATAATTAAATCTTTGTTAGAATCTCCCTGGTAATGTATTTTTCAGTTTTATTTGTCACCTTCTTTTACATTCCAAGAATCTGCTTTTCTGGGGAACTGATTTAAAGCTTACTTTCAAGCCACTGAAAAATGTGTGCTTTGTCACACATGAGCCTACTTGTTGACAGAACTGAGAAAGATAGCCTTTGAGACAAACAAGTTGTTTGAAAATAGAACCAGCTACTGCTGATATATATCTTGCATAAACACTGCTTCCCTTTCAGAAAAGACTGATTTTCCATTTTGACAGTTTCTCAATTTTTGCATATAAATATACGTACCCGAGTGACAGTAAATGCACCACTAGAGACGAGCATGAGTGATCACATCTGCTCCAGCCCCAAGGAGTTTTTGAACCACATCCATGATGCATTTCCTGACTGGGTACCTTGTTAAATGTTTTGTTGGTAATGTCATTATGTTGATGGTGAAAAAAACATAGTATGATACTTGATGCACCTATTATTAAAAGCTCTACCACTTTAAAGCAGATATTGTCAGGTTCTCAGCAGTGAGTGTGTGGTGTTGTGTTTTTCTGTGCACTAACCTCTCCTTGCAGGGCGTGGCAGCAGGTGATTAGTGGATCCAGGTGCAGCTCGTTACCCAGCCCTCTGTGGCTGGGTATTTAACCAGAGGAGGAACTGGAGACAGACGCCAGTTTGTTACACCGTCTAACGTGGTAACGTGTGGCCGCATTAGTATAGTGGTTGAAACGTACTAGTGTGTGGATTACTTACCTGTGCTTTATCTCCCGTTCCTCGTAGTCCTCGTTCCTGTCCTGAGCGCCTCCTCTTGCGCTGGCCGTCTGCCGCGCCGTCCGGAGGGCTCTTGATTCCGTCGTGGTCTGGCACGACTGTCTCCCTGTTCCTGGTCTTGGTCTGTCTCTGTTCCCCTCCTGGATCTCCCGCACCTGTCCGGAAACAAACGCACACCGCTGTCACCCCTGTTCCACCTGGACTCCTGGAAACAAGCTCGCACTAGATTACCCGCACTGTCTTCATCCACCTCTGGAAACACCACCACGACTGCTGGATCCTCAGTCTCTCCTCCTCACCTCACCTGCCCTACCTGACCGTAAGTCTGTGAGCACGCGCCCCGTGCACCGCACACTGATCCCACTATCAGCCTCGTATCAACCCAGCACTAACCTGTCTCTCCCCGCTCTCAGATCTCCTCCCGTGCCGTTCCAGTTCCGGACCTCCAGCTCTGTTGTCATTTCCCTGCTTGCTGTATCCACTGTAAATAATAAACACTGTTATACTGTCAGCTCGACTCATGCGTGTGTGTCTGAAGTTTGGGTCCACCTCAGAGTTCGCTACCAACCTAATAACATGACAGAACAAACTGGCCAAATGAACACTCAGACCCAGCTTCAGACCGCACTTGCACGACCAGTTCATGTCCGAAATCGCAGAGAAACAAGCCGCCATCACTACTGACATTCAGAACCTCTGCCATCAGTTTAAAGATCTTGCTGCCCGTGTTCCCAGCAGCTCTGTTCCTCAGTTTACCCCGCACTGTGAGGTGCCGGTGCCTGCACCGACCCCGTTTAATGGAAATCGTAAGAACTGCAAGGAATTCCTAATGCAATGTCGTATTGTTTTTAACCGTGCTCCCCTCTCTTTTAGATCAGACGCTAGCAAGACGTCTTATGTGCTGTCACTACTCCAGGACAAGGCATTAAGGTGGGCAGAAGCATTTGTGGAAACTAACCCCATTGAACTGACTCCCTATGCAGGGTTCCTGGAGGCATTCAAACTCACCTTCTCCAAGGGGGGCACACAGGAGGATGCTATGCGGGTGCTGCTCACCCTCAGGCCTGGTAGCCTGCCTCTGACTGATTTCTAACTGGAATTCCGAACTTTAGCAGCTCGGACGGACTGGACAGATTCAACCCTCCGGAACATCTTCCATAACGCTCTTCCTGAGAGCCTCCAGGACGACATCGCCAGCCGCGAGGAGCCCAAGACACTGGACGGGCTCATTAATCTGGCAATCCGCCTGGACAACCGAGTCCGAGCTCGACGCCGGACACGAACCATCACCTCAACTCACGGGGTAAGCCCCACTCCGAACACTAGGCGGCGCCAGACGACTGAACGCTCTCCTTCTCCTGAGCCCATGCAGTTAGGGAGAGCTCGCTTAACCCAACAGGAGCGTCAGCGGCGCCTAGCTTCAGGTCTCTGCATGTACTGCGCCGGCTCCAACCACCAGGTACGTCACTGTCCACTTAAAGTAAAAGACCAGGCCCGTCAGTGAGTGTGGGGGTCATGACGGGCCCAGACAATCATAAACTCCGCTTAACTCTCCCAGCCTCCGTACAGAAACTCCCTAATCCTGCTATTTCCTGCTGTGTATTCATTGATTCCGGCTCAGAGCAAAATCTCATGCACCCTGACTTGGCACGAAAGTGCGGATTAAAAGTTAATAAACTGGATGTTCCTATGAAAGTAAATGCACTGGACGGCAGCACCATGACTACTATCCATTATAGCACTGAACCTGCATGTCTCACTGTTTCTGGAAACCATACCGAACTACTTTCATTTCTCATATTTCTCTCTGCAGAAGCTCCTGTCATCCTCGGATACCCCTGGCTTAACCTTCACAACCCTCAGTTAAACTGGACCAATCATCAGATCGCCGCTTGGAGTGAGTTCTGCCATAAGAACTGTTTACAATCGGCACTTCCGGGGTGTGCCACAGGTAAAGAGTCCGTGGAGACTCCACCCGACATCACTAACGTTCCCCCCTGCTATCATGATTTAGCCCAGGTGTTCAGTAAACAACAAGCTCTGTCTCTGCCTCCCCATCGACCTTACGATTGCTCTATTGATCTGTTGCCCAGAGCTCCACTTCCCTCAGGTCGGCTCTTCAGCCTGTCACGCAGCGAGAGAGAAGCAATGGAGGAATATATCAATGACTCTCTCCGCGCAGGCATCATCCGGCCCTCCTCTTCTCCACTGGGGGCGGGATTCTTCTTTGTGGAGAAGAAGGACAAATCCCTCCGACCCTGTATCGACTACAGGGGACTAAACAATATCACAGTAAAGAACAAATATTCACTCCCACTACTATCAGCAGCTCTGGAACCAGCCCAAAAAGGAAAAATCTTCACCAAATTAGATTTACATAACGCCTACCATCTAATTCGGATCAGGGAAGGAGATGAGTGGAAGACTGCATTTAAGACTCACATTGGGCACTTTGAGTATCTTGTGATGCCTTTTGGTCTTACTAATGCCCCAGCAGTCTTCCAGCACCTGATAAACGACGTGTTAAGAGACTTTCTTAATAACTTTGTGTTCGTTTATCTAGATGACATTTTAATCTTCTCTTCTGATCCACAGTCCCATCAACGCCATGTTCGCCAGGTTCTCCAGCGGTTGCTGGAGAATCGGCTGTTTGTGAAGGCCGAGAAGTGTGAGTTCCACGCCCCCTCCGTCACCTTCTTGGGATTCATCTTGGAGGGGGGACACATCCGGCCTGACCCCGTGAAAACCAAGGCGGTAGAAGAGTGGCCTACTCCTGGGTCACGGAAGGAGCTCCAGAGGTTCCTGGGGTTTGCTAACTTCTACCGCCGGTTCATCAAAGGTTTCAGTACTATTGCAGCACCTCTCACTTCTCTAACCTCAACCAAACTGTCATTTCAGTGGAGTCAGGCGGCCGATGAGGCGTTCAAGGAACTGCAACGACGGTTCACTGAGGCCCCAGTTCTCGCTCACCCCGATCCTGCAGCCCAATTCATCATGGAAGTAGACGCCTCTGATGTCGGGGTGGGCGCAGTCTTATCCCAACGCACGGGGTCCGACGGCAGACTCCACCCGTGCGCCTACTTCTCAAAGCGGTTCACCTCCACCCAACAGAACTATGACATAGGTGACAGAGAGCTCCACGCCATAAAGCTGGCCTTGGAGGAGTGGCGTCACTGGTTGGAGGGAACTGAAAAGCCTGTTCTCATCTGGACTGACCATAAGAATTTAGAATACATACAGGCAGCCAAGAGACTTAATCCTCGTCAGTTCAGATGGTCTTTGTTCTTTTCCAGATTTAACCTCACCATATCTTACAGGCCGGGGTCGAAAAACACGAAACCAGACGCCCTATCTCGGATCTACCAGCCAGACCATCCATCTCCGGACCAGCCGCCCATCCTGCCCTCCTCCTGCGTGGTAGCCTCTGTCACCTGGGATGTGGAACGCGCAGTGCGCACAGCCCTCCAGCAGGAACCGGATCCCGGGGGTGGACCGCCCAACAGGACTTATGTGCCCGCTGCCGTCAGACCCCAGGTCATCCTCTGGGGCCATACCTCCAGGTTTGCCTGTCACCCCGGTGTCAGCCGGACGGTGGACCTTCTCCGGAGGTATTACTGGTGGCCGTCTATGCACAAGGATGTCCAGGACTTCGTGGCCGCCTGCTCCGCATACACCCGGAACAAGTCCTCCCATCAGCCTCCCTCAGGCCTGCTGCACCCTCTCTCCATCCCCTCCAGACCCTGGTCCCATCTATCGCTGGACTTCGTCACAGGTCTCCCAGCATCTCAAGGCAAGTCTGTCATCCTCACTGTTCTCCAAGCCATGTCATTTAATCTCGTTGTCCAAGCTCCTGTCTGCACAGGAGACCGCCAGACTTCTCATCCATCACGTCTTCCGCATCCATGGAATCCCCACGGAGATCCTGTCCGACAGAGGGCCCCAGTTTATCTCTCGGGTCTGGAGGGATTTCTGCGCCGCCCTGGGAGCTCACCCCAAGCTCACCTCAGGATTCCACCCACAGTCTAACGGTCAGTGTGAACGTCTAAATCAGGAAGTCGAAAATCAGTTGCGGTGCGTGTGCTCACAGAACCCCACGTCCAGTTCCCGTCACCTTCCCTGGGTCGAGTATGCGCACAACACTCACGTTTCCTCTGCCACTGGTTTATCCCCCTTTGAAGTCTGCTACGGGTTTCAGCCGTCACTGCTGCCCGAGTCACACCCCGAACCTGTAATCACCTCAGTCCGCCGCCACATCCACAACCTCCACAGAATCTGGCGGAGTACTAAACAAGCCCTGCAGAGAACGGCTGCCCAAAACAAGACTCGGGCAGACCGTAAGCTCCTTCCTGCTCCCACTTACACTCCTGGTCAAAAGGTTTGGTTATCCTCTCATGATTTTCCATTCAAAGCCACTTCCCGTAAGTTAGCACCCCGGTTCCTCGGTCCTTATCCCATTGAAACAGTCATCAGTCCCTCCACAGTCCGCCTGAAGCTCCCCTCTCTCCTCCGTGTCCACCCTGTCTTTCACGTCTCACAAATTAAACCCATCCACACCAGTCCCCTCTGCACTGAAGAACCTCCCCCACCCGCACGCATCATCGATGGACATCCCGCATACACTGTGCGTCGGATCGTGGGAGTTCGCCCTCGGGGTCGTGGACGTCAGTACCTCGTCGACTGGGAGGGGTACGGTCCCGAGGAGCGGTCCTGGGTCCCACGGTCCTTCATACTCGACCCGACCCTCATCACAGACTTTGAACGGTCCTCCGCCTCCACCTCCTCCATCCCGGTTCACTCCTCCTCCTCCACCTCCTCCATCCCTAGTCGTCCAGCCCAGTCCTCCTCCCGGCCCGTTAGTGTAGGTTTTCTCTCCGCAGGTCTGCTCTGTTCCTTGGGTCGGATGCCAGGAGGCATCCGTTAGGGGGGGGTACTGTCAGGCTCTCAGCAGTGAGTGTGTGGTGTTGTGTTTTTCTGTGCACTAACCTCTCCTTGCAGGGCGTGGCAGCAGGTGATTAGTGGATTCAGGTGCGGCTCGTTACCCAGCCCTCTGTGGCTGGGTATTTAACCAGAGGAGGAACTGGAGACAGACGCCAGTTTGTTACACCGTCTAACGTGGTAACGTGTGGCCGCATTAGTATAGTGATTGAAACGTACTAGTGTGTGGATTACTTACCTGTGCTTTTCCTCCCTTTCCTCGTAGTCCTCGTTCCTGTCCCGAGCGCCTCCTCTTGCGCTGGCCGCGCCGTCCGGAGGGCTCTTGATTCCGTCGTGGTCTGGCACGACCGTCTCCCTGTTCCTGGTCTTGGTCTGTCTCTGTTCCCCTCCTGGATCTCCCGCACCTGTCCGGAAACAAACGCACACCGCTGTCACCCCTGTTCCACCTGGACTCCTGGAAACAAGCTCACACTGGATTACCCGCACTGTCTTCATCCACCTCTGGAAACACCACCACGACTGCTGGATCCTCAGTCTCTCCTCCTCACCTCACCTGCCCTACCTGACCGTAAGTCTGTGAGCACGCGCCCCGCACACTGATCCCACTATTAGCCTCGTATCAACCCAGCACTAACCTGTCTCTCCCCGCTCTCAGATCTCCTCCCGTGCCGTTCCAGTTCCGGACCTCCAGCTCTGTTGTCATTTCCCTGCTTGCTGTATCCACTTTAAATAATAAACACTGTTATACTGTCAGCTCGACTCGTGCGTGTGTGTCTGAAGTTTGGGTCCACCTCAGAGTTCGCTACCAACCTAATAACATGACAGATATCCCTGATTTCAAATTGCCTAGCTTATGGTGCGTTCACACCAGCCCAACCGTCAACGTCAGAAGTGGCAAGTTTACATGTAAAGTCTATGGTGGAGTCTGTCAGACAGACGTCAATGGCTCTGCGTCGCTTTGTGAGCGTTATGAGCGGCAACTTTTCAAGCGTTTCAGGCGTTGACGCTTGAAAAGCATCTGAAGAATGGGGTGTATCCACAAACGGAGTGAATAAAGCCAAGCCACTCTCTCTATATGATCCGCCATAGCTCCGAACATCCGATAACAAAGGAAGCCCCGCCTTCACGCTCTTTTTAACACTCCAGCGTTATGAGCTTTAACGCCTATGCGCTCTGACTGGCAGGCGTCATGAGCTTCAACTTTCAAACATCCAACTTGGAGCGTTATGAGCGTTGCTTGACGTTGACAAAGTGGCCGGTGTGAACGCACCATTAGACTGTCAACAAAGTCACAGAACTCTCAGCCCCTTCTGATGGGTAGAATTACTAAGCCACCCCCCCCAAGGTTTGGAAACACGCGTAGCCCCAGAATACGACCGAGTGCAAGACACTGGTCCGCAGTTCATTCAAGTACCGTAACATGGCGGAATCACTGGTAAGTGAAAGTAATATAACAACGAACAACTGACATTAATTGTTACTTTGTCCTGAACCTGACGTGGAACCAGCCGGCGGCTGTTTCTCCTGCTGTGACATGGTAGAGCGGCGAACACTCCCAGCAGTGTTGTTCTGCGGTAATATGGTTGATGTTTTTAGACAAATTTGGGAGAACCACTTAATTTTCTTTTTTCATCTTTTTCGTAATCTTGACATGTTTTTCTCTACGCTGTGTTAAAATGTTTTTAAATGGGCATGAAAAAAAATACGTTAAGCTAATTTGTTATGCAAATTAAGGATAGCAGCTTTAACATTTTAAATACTGATAAAACCTGCTGTACCAAATCTTATATATGCTATCTGTCTTCTGTTGGGAAATCCAAGTACTAAAGGGGAAAGTGTCAGCTTTCTTATTATAATTATATTAATACTTTTTATTATCCAGTAACTGAAGACTCAATGATTCAGAATATAAAGGACAAATGTAGCAACTTATGACATATACACACACTTTCTACTGCTAATTCTTTGTTCTTACTAAGATTTAATGTCTAACACACAACAGTGTCCTTTACTGTCCCAAATCTGTGCCCGGGAACTGACATGATGAAAATGGAAAAGTCAGACTGTATTTTACAGCTTACTTCTCTCTTTCTATTTTACTTTGATTTTGTCATCTTTTGACACATCAGGTGAGACGGTGGGCATTAGTTAACAATATCCCTTAATCACAGGAGAAAGGCTGCATCAGACACTAAGGCATCCTATTTTCTATCAGTTCCCCAGTTCCTTTCTGATCCAAGAAAGTCCCCTCTGGGAAATTACATTTATGACATAAAGCAGCAAAAAATGTCAAGTTGTCATGTTTTTCTGTGATTTCGATGTCCTCCTGCAAGCACAACATTTTACCCCTTTTCAGTTTGTGTATGTACAATATAAGCTGTAGTGGAAAATTAGTGCTATTCATGAAATAATAATATAAATTCTAAAAAAAAAAAAACTTATTGTAGTAACTGTGAAATGTGTGCATCTATTTTTCCTGGTCAGTGCCTCCTTTCTATAGCAGCAGAACTCTTCCGGGTGTCCTGACCTGGTTTGATGTGTCTTAATCAACAAGATGACAGAAGTGGAGGCACACTGCATGGGACCATATGGTGCAGGGCAGCTGTGCTATTATGTTGCTACTGGTTTTGGGAGAGTGGAGTTGTTTACTGATCACTTGATTTGAAATAAATCTGTATAAATGGACCTCTCCTGCAACTTTTTTCTAATCAAACACAAGCAAGGTTCACTTTTTTGTCCTTAAAAAACATTGTCAATCCTTGTGTTGCAAATGGTAATAAAAAAAGTAATGTTTCTGTTAAATTCAGTCTGTCTAATCATAGTCATGACCATAATGTTTTAGTCATGGGACTGGAGCTTTTGCTTTAGTGGGCATGTTTCAACCATGAAATGCAAATGTCACACAGTAGAAGCAGCAGTAGTTTTCTCTCAGAGGTGAAGCTCTTTGAGCAAAAGAACATTTTAAGTGTTCTGCATTGGAGCACAGCGTGGTGGAGTTCAGGAGTGGTAGAAGAAGAAAAAGGTGAAGAATATGCAAAACAGTGGAACATCTATTTTTTATCCCTGTTTTTTCTATCATTGCAGGATCATTACTGTTATGATCTCAACAGGGGAAAAAAAACACAGATTTCCATTATCTCAGCAGTAACATCTCACTAATAAGACTCAACATATTTAAGTTTGATTTTGATTTACTGAGTTAGATAAACTTAACTCTAACAATTCAAATCCCTCAAATTGATTGTACAGTGTTCATTGGTTTGATACTTTAACCCAGGCTTTGGAAATGGAAATAGGTAGATTTGAAATCAAATGAATGTAAACAATCTGGAGCACTAGCACTCAATAAATTGTAATTCTAAATGGATGGAAACATTTTAATACACGCATGTACAACAGATGCTGTAGAGAGATGAATGCTGACAATGTGAATAAATCATTTTAAAAGCTGACTGAAATCCCAACTTCAATCAATTTAGGAAGAAATCTGTCGATTTGTCATCCAGTGTCACGTATCGTCACTCTCCATGCCGCCAGTCAGCCTGTATTCGGCGCTCCCCACGCCCTCATTTGTCTCAGTGTAGTAGTTTTGTGATTTTGTGTCTGTCTTAGGGGTTTGAGTTATCTTGTGTTTTCTTTTGCACCAGTCACACCCTCAGTCCTGTCATTTAATTCATGCCCTGCACCTGCTCACTCCAAAATTACTCTCACTCCACACACCTGTCTGTGTTCTTATTTAAACCCCTTTGTTTCGCTTGTTCAGCACAAGTTAGTTAATTGTACATTCCCAGCAAATGTCTTCTGTCAGTCTGTTTGCACCACATGGATTTTTGACTTTTTGAACTGTTCCTGGATTACGCCCGTCTTCTCCCCATCTGGATTGATTGCCTGTCTTCATTGTGGATTACCCAGCTCTCAACCTGTTTTTGGACTTCTACTCTGCTCTTGCCTGCTTCAACCTCACTTAGTAAGTGAACATTTATCATCATAAATCCCCTCCTGCAACTACTTGCTGTGTTGTTCTGTATGACCATCGCTCCCAGAGCTCTGACCCATTCTTCTCCCTTTGCAATGAACTCCTAGTGCACAGCACCCGGTTTCTTGTCCATCTTTTTGCAATCAAGTTCAGTTCACAGTGATACATTACATCCTGTACTTTATTAAAATTAACAAAGTAGGTGTGTGTGTGGGGGAAATCAACTTCTGGTAACCCTGGTTAGGGATGTGCGGATCGATGCTAAAAGATCGATACCTCCGATTCCAGATTTTTATGTTTTAGAATTGATTATCTTATTAATAAATAAATTATGTTCAGTTGGTCGGAACTACTTCTTCTTCCGCCTAGCAAGTGTGTGATGTTACAGTATAAAAGCAGAAGGACGCAGAGCGGCGCTGCTCACCTGTTGCTGTAGTCCGCTCGCTGTCAACTAGAATTAACACGGCAGAACAAACACCGTCATGTTTGGAGCAACTTTAGTGTCCCAAAAAGCATTGATGCTATACATAATGTGTATGAAGACTGTGAGTTGTTCAGTGGTAGCATGCTATGTGCTTTTACACCGGCAGGATCTGTGAAGGAAGTTTGTGTGTACTATCAAAATAAAAGCACTAACTTCCAGTCAAGTGTTACAGATGGTGTGTGGAATATTAACTTGCCTTCTCCAAATGGATGCAGTAACTCAGTGTTCCTGCCCTTAAAATTACTGAACCAACACGTGGAAACACTTTAAACATCATGAAATATTGTAAAATAAATCATTAGACAGAATATGAAGATGTCATGATCAGAGAGAGGAAAGGAGAGATCAGGTGCTGCGAGGGTGAAACAGACATCCCTCTTGAAACACTTCAGGGATCCAGGTAGGACAGAATGTGGAGTTGTTGAGACTTTAAGCACCATTTCTAAATTAGTGAAAGTGATTTAAACAATCTGGTATAAAAAGGTATTTATTTGTTGTAGTCAAAAAAGAACAACCACCTTAAATGTAATTTTCCAAAAAGAACATTTTTTAGCAGAGTATCGGATCGGTATCACCAATACTGGTCTGAAATGTACTTGGTATCGGATTGGGAAGAAAATTTGCGGTATCGCACATCAGTACCCCTTGTATTTAAAATGATCTGAAGAATAAACAAAAAATGAACTATAGGGAAAAAGTAAAAATTGTTGAAAATTTTTTTTCTATAGTTAAATACTGAATGAAAACCTATGCCATTATATGTTGATTATACATTTATAAGGGTTTAGTTAACCAGTGAGTTCAAACATTTTATAAGACAAAAGGTTGATATCAATTTGAACATGCTGATGTTAGACGTTTGTATGTGTTCATCTGCTGTATGAGAAAACTTAAAGTCTTTATTATTTCAATAAATACCTATTTATTACATGCTGTCATGTGGAAACACATGTAACATAATTAAAATGGATTAACAAACTTTTTTTTTTTCAGTTTCAGAATACAACAGCATTTATTGACTCAAATAAAACAAGACATCATCCCAGTTGCATTATCATTTTCTTCAACATTGCTCATTCTGTGACTTAATTAAAATGATAAAGAAAAGAACAATAAGACTGAATTTTAAACAAATCACACAAATAGTTACTGAAATTCAATTTGAAATGTCATATTTTGAAAATCAATATACTTTAGCAGAAATAATGCTTTAATTTTCAGAATACAACTGCTTTTTTTTCCCATAAAATTTAAAATTATTATTAAACTATCTAAACGTTTTTTTCATTTTCTTTTAGACTGCACATCCTGTGACTTAATTAAAACAGAAAGAAAGGGACATTGCTTTTTCGTTTAAATGCCTAGAGCATCTTTAGGGGTTAAAGTTAACTACTGAAATATATGTAATGTTTATAAATATAAAAATTACAGTAAAATAGGACATGCTTGAAAATAAGTTGAGTCTCACTGTTCCAGTTTAGTAAAACAATTCTGGTTGAGTTTAGATCAAAAGGTCACATGACATGAAATCTATTGAAGAAAATGTTGAAATGGAAGAAAATGAAATGACAACTTGGATGATTTTGTTTGAGTCAATAAATGCAGTTTTATTCTGAAAATGAAAAAGCATTTCTATTATTTTAATTTGAAATATGGTACATATATGCTTCCATACTTTTGGGTAGTGAACAGAAACTATTACGTCTTTCAGACAACATGTCATCTCTTATGCAAGTTCTTCTCAGTGAATCCGAAGTGAGAAGAAAATGTCTTACACTTCCTTATTTTTTTTTTTTTGTCATGCTCTAAAAATAACTTATTGGGGGTGTGATTGTGTGTCACTCTCACCCTAAAACTAAATCTGTTCTGGATATGTTGCCATAGCAGTAAATACAAAAACGAACTGAACCTAAATCATGACTCAGGAAAACCAGAGATGAAGCTAAAATACATTCCCAAGACAGTCACCCCATTTTTTTTAGTCCAGATCTTAGATCATCTAATAATGTAAATAAAACAACCTAAACAAATTCACCAGCCAAAGCAGCTGATGCCAATTACTTAAATTGATCTCGGAGGATGAGTTAACGACTAAGTCCAAGCAGAGAAGGATTTCTGGGTAAAGAGCTGTTTGGAGAGCAAGTTGTCCTGCTGTCTTCCATATGAATCGAGCAGTTGGTGGAGAGATTAAGAGATGTGATGTCCTTATTACTGGTGGGCTTTAAATCTGCCAGTAGCTTTGCAAGTCACTCAAAAAAAAAAAAAGTCAGTGCAGTCCTGCAGCAGTGACAGGAGAGCACACTATATGAGTTCCCCAGATGCACTGGAATAGGTGTACATTCATTATTATCTGTAGTGACATGTGTGGAATCCTAAAAAACTAACAAATTGGGGTTTCAATATGAAGGAATTGTGTTTGAACCTTCTGCATATTTATTTCTCCTCAGCCTTTAGTGACGTCATCAGAATTGGGTTTTCTAAAGCAGTTGGAGTAATGGTGTGTTCACTGGCCCAACTGTCAGCGTCAAGATTACATGTAAAGTCTATGGTGGAGTCCGTCAGAGGGGCGTCAGAGTCTCTGCTTTTCAAGCGTTTCAGGAGTTGAAGCTTGAAACGCGAGCAACGCAGAAATTCAGCTAGCTTAACTTTTGAAGCGAAGCGTCAACAAATCAGAGCGTCTCATTAAAGTGATGTCACTGCACGTGACTTGAATGAAGCGGGACCAGGAAAAACGATTTCAACAATGGAGGACAAGCTTATCACTGATACACTCGACGTCGATGTTGTCCAGCTTTATTAAGCAATTAAATCTAAGTCACTCTCTCGACATGATCCACCATAGTTCAGAACATACGGCAGCAGAAGAAGCCCCGCCTACGTGCTCTGTTTTGCTCAGAAGTGGCAGGCGTTACAAGCTTCAATGCACAACTGTCAAACTGGAAGCGTTGGGAGCGTTTCTCGGCGCTTATAAAGCCTTCGGTGTGAATGCAACATAAGAGTTTGAGTTTTGTATGTTGATATTTTCCTTTAAAAGATCCTATATCAAATAAAATCAACTTTTCTGAGCTTTTAACCATGTTGTAATGTCTCTTTCCTTATTAGTAAAGCGCCATCGTTATATACACTTGTGTGTGTGTGTGGGGTGGGTTATAAGTTACATTTCAGGACAAATGCATACTGTATAATGCCAATATTTAATCATATATGTGCATATCCCAGATGTTGAAAGCTGTAAAATGAAGAGATAAGTAGCAGCACTTGTTACTGAGAGTTGATTATGATGTGCTTTTAGTGCCTCTGTTCTCTGTTGACAGCAGATTTGCCAAGATGGTGGCAGACTCCAAAAGATGTCAAATACTGGTGGTGTCTCTCCAAGGAGGGGTCTCCCAGACAGGTGATTATTGTGAGAAGACAATTATTGTAGGTAGAGGATGATGGTTTAAAACACGCGTGTTGCTAACCACAGATATTACGCAGAAATCTCCGTCGGGAGAGAGAGAGGATGATCAGCAGCGTTTGGAATGAAGCCATTTTAAGTGAGTGTGTTGCGCAACATGGATGGATTTTCAGAAACAGAATACTCTAGTAAATTACAGTTTCAAACATTACAACACCATTATAGTTAGTGAACATAAAATGCAGTGTGTTACTAGATTAAATAAACTGCATAATGTGGCTACACACACATACACGGTTGTATGGAGGCTGAGTGTATGCTGCAATAAGCCACCTACATAGTCTGGCAGCAGGGAGTCTGCCTCTCGGATGACGAGGGGTTTGATCCCTGGTGACGACAGGCTATGTGTCAAAATAACTAATGATCTTATTGTCAGGTTTTATTTGCATAATGCAAGGAATTTGTTTTTTTTTCTCTTAGTAATGCAGTCCGTTACTTTCTATGGGAACCAGTTACTTTTTTTGTAGACTAGTTCAGTTCCTAATTCGATTGCTTTTTGGAACAAGTTGAGAATTTTTTAAAGTAATGTTCCCAACACTGAGTGGATGTTTTATCACCTTGATGAGAATCTGTATGAGCGTTTCCACGACCATTAATAATTTATTTAAATAATATTCTCAGTTCACACATCTCTCATATGGAAATACACAGAATTGTCTTGGTGCAGACAGCATTTCCATGTCTACTTAGTGTCATAGTAAGTTGTGGGTCAATGCTGAACAATAATCCTAAACTGTGCTGTGGAGGTTGATGGACCCTCTTTCTCATTAATGGACCCTTATCATTTCCGTCATGCTCTGTTGAAGAGAAAGACGCTGCAAGTTGGATTGGATCAACACTATTAACGGAAGTTATTTTACTAAAGTTCAGCAGTCCTCTCTGCATCTTCCCTTTCTGTGGTCCCCTGTTTTACAGGCCTCAGCCTTCTTTCTGTTGATATAATGCACTCTCAGAAATAGAGGTACGAGACAAGAACATTTTTGTACCTATAGGTAAATTGTTCCCTCAAAAGTACAATATTGGTCTTTAAAAGGTCAGAAATGTCCCTCTGAGGGTTAAAATTGGTACACCCCCAGCGACAAGAATTTGTACCCTTCTTGTCGCTGGGGGTGTACCCTGTAGTCCAGGTCCATTTTTGTACCTTATGAAGTTTTTCCACTAAAACAGTAAAATTATGCCACGTTTTGAAGTTTTAAATCAACATTCTGAAACATAATATTAAAAATGATGGATGAAACATAATAAAAGGGAGATTAACCAGCCTTGTCCAGGGTTGCAGGTGCAGTTGAAATGGTACAAATTTGTACTTTATATCAATTTTAACCCTCAGAGGGACATTTTTGACCTTTTAAAGACCAATATTGTACTTTTGCGGGAACAATTTATCTATAGGTACAAAAATGTACTTGTCTCGTACCTCTATTTCTGAGAGTGTGGGGTCAGTTAGGTGTGGCTTTCATATAGGCAATATTAAATACTGGCAGTGATGGAATGATGGAATATTTTGCTTTTTCATTGTTTAGTGGATTTCCCTAAATATTTAAATGTAGCTATCATATGTAGAATATAACCACTGGATGCAGTTTAATGAGAGAGCTAAACACAATCACAACTGCTTGTAAATCAAATGTAAAAAATAAAATGATATCACACTTGTTTGAACTATATTTTAATATTTCCTCTTTACTTACTATCATGTTCTTTTTGCACCTGTTGGGTTGGGTCAAAAATGATGAAATATGAACGTTGAATGAGTGGAACATTCAAACATCAAACATTTATTTTATTCCTCTAATTAATACTGACACATTGACTTGATCAGCAATTTTCTGCCACATAATCTCTCTCTCTTGCTGCTGCTTTTTAAATTGTGCTCATTTATTGCTCATGCAGTCATTAAAAGATTCAATTCCACTAGGAATAAGTAGGGGCACTAACCTTTTGTCCACTGGTTGCCATGGTGAATCCTTCCATTGATGAGGGCTTTTTATCTCCTCATGCACGGGTGTAACTCGGGTTAAATATGACTCAGCTGACTGAACTAATTCTTAACACCTGTTCTGAAACTGACAACTGAACATTGAGTTAAGGGTTTTGATTTAGAGTTTGGTTTGTGAAATGGACCCCTGGTGTGTTGCTGTGGATAAGTTTTCTTAAATATATATTGAGTTTATTTGAAATTTCACCCACTCCTAAAAGTTAGAATGAGACAAATAAACTGTTAGAATATCTGAGTGTCATCAAAGTGCCAAAAAAAAAATCACGTTGTTTGTAGGTCTGGTGTAACCTAAACAATTTTTTAGTGTGTTCGAGGACACACAGAAATCTGTTGTTTTTTTCTGAAAATGTGAGGCATTCACAAAAGGTCACCAGGATAAAAAGGCTAAGAGTTCAGAAGCACCAAGAGTTGACTTGAATCACAGCTGAAGCAGAAAGATTAATGCTAGGTCAGCTGTAGTGCATTTGTGGGTCTCATAAATCCCCGGCCACTTTCAGTGGAACAATCCAGTAATTTCAGCTGTGTGTTCTACAAGTCATTGTCTTGTCTGAAAGAGATCTGGATGATAACAACATAGTTAAAGTTTGTAAAATAGAAATAAAAAGGAAAGGACTGTATGAACATGTATAAAAAAAACAGACTGTGTTACAGGCCCGGCGTCATGGGCGGGCCGGGCCCGCCCATCCACGCATCAGGCTCGTCCATGATGGGCCCAGCTTAGAAGTGTGATGTGGGAGTCGTACCTCATCCACATTTATATGCATTAGAGAAAAGCTATAGATAAGCAAGCTGGCTGTTTAACAACTAAATACCAGAAGAACATGGAGGTTGAGATCAGTTTGTCAATATAAATGCAGATCTATGCAGAGTTTATATCAGTTACCCAGTCAGGTTTCAGTCACGATTGCCAAAAACTTTAGAAGAACGACTCACTTTAGTGATGTAGTAGGCGTTAAATATTCAATAAAATGTTGTGCTGCATAACTGACTTTATTTTCAATCTCACATGTAGCGTTATGATGCGCAAATTTACAACTGAATCACCGATATTGGTTCTAAGTGCATTGTGGGTAAAACTAGTCACCACCCGTCCACCACCTTCATTTGAATAACATTCTTCACCTCAAGCAAGTTGGTGGCAGTAATGCACTAATTCCTTGTTTGCTAGTCGTGAATGATTATCAAGAAGAAGAAGCGCCTGTTAACGGGTAATCATGATTTAAACATTTGGAGAAAGCACACAAAAGGAATTTACAAAGGTTTTTAGTGGGAGAATTGGATTGAGGAAAACTACTTTGTTGGAGTACATTAACTGGACGTAAAAGGCTTGTTTTTGTTCGAGATGATGGCTCTGTGATGGTGAGTTACATTACATTATTTTTCTTTCGGAGTGCATCAGGGCAGTTCAGCAGGGAGTAGCATCACAGATAAAAGCAGCAGAAAAATATCAAAAAGAATTGTCATGGAAGAAGCAGGGCTTGTGTTTTCTGTTTGTTGTTGTTATTATTAACTGGTTTGAGAGCAACTCTTTACAAAACCGGTTTCCCTCCGAATCAGCGCGACTTAACCAAACATTTTCTCTCAAGAAAGATGGCTCAATCACATACACAAAGCAGATACACAGCAGGGTCAACCACGGCTCCTTTTGGAGAACAAAAACAAACATTCTGACCACCGATCTAGAACAGAGCGATCGTTTAGAAAAACTCCAGAACCTTCCTCAGCCAGTCCCTTTTTAAATGATGTATAAATGTGTAATATGGACATAGAGAGTCAAAAAGGGCTGTTTTGGCCCAGAAATATGTAACACACTGCCAAAGGAGGTAAAAACGCCATCGGGTTAAATAAAAAGTGTGCCCCCCCAAAAATAAACTGCCATCTAAATTGTCCTGGTGCCAGGTCTGCTGTGTTATGGGATCAACAGGATCTGGAAATTACAGGAAAGAGACACAGAGAAACACAGATGGATTTGGGGCAGTTCTCATTTCTATGGAAAGATAAAGTTCACAGTAGCAACAAAAATAAATACAAACATGGAAAAAAAACATAAGAAATATAGTCATGTCTTCCGGCAGTCTAAGCCTAGCAGCATAACTAAAGGGAAAGCACAGAACAACCTACAGCCTGCTGCACACGAGAGCAATCTGCTGAG
>SSNP01000010.1:516769-554947 GCA_006937955.1 Pachypanchax playfairii | reverse complement strand
CCCCCCCCCCCCCCACACACACACACAAACACACAATTTTTTAAATGTTTAGTTAGGAGTGCAAACAAGGAAGAGGATCACGTCAAAATAAATACTTTTGTAATATTATAATATTTTCATATGAAGTTTTGTTTGAGCAGTTTTTTGTGCACAAGGGTCCTGGATGTGATTTTTTTTCACAAAATCTGATACTACACAAAAAGTATGAAGGAATCAACAAATATTTTATGCCCCTAGATGACACTCCAAAGCCCTAACAATTCACCACTATTATCTGTTACCATATGTTTGCAGATGGCGTAAAGAGAGATGAAGGCAAGAGTTTGAGTTGATGTAAGGATGTCACCAGGAACAGGAGAGGTAAGTAACCTTTGTCTTTTACAGGATGTAGGATAAGGGTCAGCAGGTGATGACAACCCTCAAGATTCAGGGAGGTTTGAGAGAAAAAAACAGATAAATGGGACACAGGTAAGCAGGGCCACTCTTTGACATTACTTTCAGGCATCAAAGGCAAGTTAGAATATGCAACAAGGCGATGTACAGAAAAAAACTGGAGAATAAGCTCAAGCAAAACAAAATAAGAGATGTGAAATCAGGGATGAAGAAGATCACAGGCTTTAAGCAGAAGGATCAGTAAGATGGAAGTCTGGATAGTGTCAAGCTAAGGCCAAGCTTCCTTGGATAGTGCCAAGGAAGCCCAGGTCCTTAAAACGTTCACGGCAAACAAAGGCATCCATCAAATGTTTCATTTTATACATGATCTAACTTTCTTCACTGCAACAGAATGATCTGTGGAAATGTCAGGCCATGTTTTTTCTTCAAGCAAGCTCTGGATCATGTGAATCACTTTGTATGGAACTGGAGATGCTAAACCAGCAAACCTAAAAACAGGCAATTAGCAACATCAACTTCCTCACTGTGTCAACATCTATCTTTTTTCTTCCCAAGAGAGTGGACCATTAATGATGAAATTGTCCTTGATAGCATACCCTGCTTGATGTCCCCAGACGTTCTCCCTTTTTTTCCCTTGCCAAGGTTTCTTTTTCTTATGTTTCTCAAAATGTCTTTAACTGTTGCATTTTTTTTTCTTTTCAAAATGCTTACTAATTTTTCACCACATGTTTACTATTTCTTTTTTGTTCCCTTTGTTTTTGCAGGTTTGGACAGTTCAGTAGTCAGTACACATTCCATCTTTCCATTACATTGTAAGTACTGGCACACAAGCGCCTGCCTACAGATGAGGATGGGAAAGACAGCAAGATAGAGGAAAGATAGCTTCAGCAGCCATAGAAATTAGACATTGGACAGAGAGGGACATTACAAAAACATAAACAGCATCGCTGACAAACACAGACTGCAGTTTAAATGTCATAAGGCCCACACAAACTAGAGTATAGTTTCTCAGAGCATCAGAAATATACAAATATAGAAAAAACAATATCTCTCCTGCAACCTGCATCCCAATTTACAGTGAAAACAATTGGTTGAAACAATTATTGCTTTATGGCACAAATCTTTTTTATTGCTATTTTGCATAGTTTGACGATGGCAGACTGGACAGCTCCAGTACACCCTGAACTCTGTGGCCATCATTCCATTTGTGAAAGAAGGATTACCTGCTTCCTGAACCTCCTTTTAACTGTCTCAGTCATCAGGCATGATGGAATGCATCTTAGCACATTTAGTTAGCTGACTGGTCCAGTTTCAGCGTTTGCAGCAAGATGTTGAAGATCTTTTAAAAGTCTGTTGTGGAGAGTGTGATCACATCTGCAGTTACCTGTTGGGGCGGAGCATCAGAGCAGATGACATAAAGAAACTGAACAAACTAAAAATAAAGGCTGGTTCTGTTCTGGGGACTGATCTGGATCCTCTTGAGTTGATTGTCCAAAGGAAGATGGTTCCAAAAATGTAAAACACCATGAAAATTCCTGACTATGTTCCTCACAACACGGTAACTCAAGAGTGTCTTCAGTCAGAAGCTTCTTCAGATCCAACATAGACTGCTACAGGACTTTCTTCCTGCCCACAGCTAGAACCCTTTACAGTGGCCCCCTGAAGAAGAACTGAGTTACATCATCCAGTTTTTTGCAGGGATTAATAAAGCATTTGTTAATGTGAATTTTGAATTGACTTTTATTTGTGTCAGAAAGTCCAGGTATCTAGAACAACTCTAAGACTTTTCAACCTAAAGGGGATGAAAAAAGTGTGCTTTTAATATTGCAGGAAAACTCACTCCAAAAAAGAGTGGATTTAATCCACATAAGGAGAATTTTAGTTTTATTAGGGATGGGTTTGACAAAATTAGAGAAACATGACCTCTTGTCTCTGAGGTAATTGGTAAGGGAATGTGGTCAAAGTGAGCACTTGGCTTGGTAAATAGATAGAACTGAGTGTCATCTTTGTAACAGTGAAAAGAAATATTTGTCTGAAAAATGTGTCAGAGAGGATATAAATGATGAAGATCATGGGGCCTGAAACAGGATTTTGGGGAACCCCAATGGACCCTAGAGGGGCTGGGACTTGCACGGTTTCAGCTAAATCAATTAGGTAGAGTCGGATAGAAAAGAGATAAAACAGTTGAGACCAAGTATATAGATAGCCTGTTGATCAAGATGAGATGTGAGATTGTGTCAAAAGTTGCAGAGAGGTCAAGTATGATTAGATGGGAAAATAGACCAGCTTCTGCTGCCATCATTTAGTAATTTAAATCGGTGCTGTTTCTGTTCTATAGAAGAGATGAAAATCAGGTTGGGACACCTCAACACTTATCTTGTAGATTAGGATCTTGGACTTACATAAAAGCTTTTCTCATGGGTCAGGTAAAAATGTTGTAAAACTTATGTCTCATATTTTTACATTTTGATGTGGGACAAGCTGCTATAATAGTGGATAATTGTGGTTGGTAGTCTGAGCTGGTATATTGTATACATAATCTTTTTTTTTCCCAATACGTAGACATTTTCTTTGTAGCACATTATAAGAATGTATCAAACTTATGTCCAGGTAGGATTTAATTAGTACATATCAGTAGAGGTCCAGGAGTTTAATGAAAGCTGCAGATGGAAAAACCTGACAGTCACTGATTTACTCATCTCACCTTTTAAAGGTGAGACAGTTAATTTCATCATAAATAACAGTGCAAATGTATGACCTCACAGGTAAGAGCACAGCTGCAGGAGGCATAGGAGACCTGCAGCTTATCAGTTTTAAAGCAGCAAATACTCTGTGGGTGCTAAAGATTGTGCTATTTGTCCCTCCTGCAACATACACAGTGGCTGATTTTACAGCTCTGTGATTTCTCTGTGGACTCACTGGGAAAATAAGAATTAGAAGAACCAAAGATCTATAACTTTAGAGGTAAGCAAGTGCACATACTTGACAAAATCCCAACATGGAAAATTTCAAAAACACATTTTTGTGAGGATATTTTGGTCCAGATGTAACATTTTTAAAAACTTCAAAATAATAAATAGAAATTTAAAATTATCAAATTGATTTTCAAAATTTTCTTTCAAACAAATTAAATATTTGGGTTTCTGAATATCTAAAAGAACAAAAGCTTAGGGGCCTATACTACACTACCGCAAACAACATTTTCACTAAAGGCCATTATGACAATGTTATATAAAAATGTTAATGCTGAAAAATTTGGAATGCTCTATGGTTCCTTGTTTCAGCCACATAATATCAATTGAAAATTAATGCATTTTAGTAAACAACTGATCATTAACACGTGATTCATGGTGTGGAAGAAATGACAACTAGTTGCCTATAAGAATTGTCATGGTGTCAGGTTCTCAGTAGCTGGTGTGTGGTGTTGGTATTTTTCCACTAACCTCTGATTGCAAGGTGTGGCAGCAGCTATTCAGCGGTGACGCATGTGTGGCTCGTTGCCCAGCCTCCCACGGCTGGGATAAATGGAGAAGGAGAACCTGAGACAAACGCCAGTTAGTTCCACCTTTCTACGTGGTAACGTGTGGCCTTGTGTGGCCTTGTGTGAACAGTTTGATAGTCAGATAAAAGTGTTGTACTTACCTTCCCTTTTCCTTCCCGTCCTCTAGTCCCTGTCCCTGGAGCCGTCCTCCAGGTCCTGAGCTCCTCCTTGCGCTTGCCGTCTGAAGGGCTCTTGTTCCCCGTTGTGTGTCTCCACGACCGTCTTCCTGCCCTGGCTTCTGGTCTGTCTCTGGTCCTCTCTGGCATCCACACCTGCTCAGGAACATCTATGCTGTCACCCCTGTATCAACTCCCGTATCGGATCAAGTACTGAATCTCCTCCATCATCCTCACCTTTGGATTACTGCTTCACCTTCGGCACCACCTCCACTGCTGAGACCACAGTTCCTCCTCCTCACTTGTCTTCCCAGCACGTCATCTGTAAGTTCTGTGAGCACGAGCCCAGCGCACCGCAGTATCATTATCACATCATTGAAAACCAGTCCTCCACTAACCTGTTTCTCCTCCACTGCCAGACCTTCTCCCCGGATCGCTCCCGTTCCTGGTTCATCTTGCACATTCTTTATTATTTGTTCCACTGTAAATAATAAACACTGTTAACCCTTCTGTGGTCTCCTGTGTGCTGGTCTGGGGTTTGGGTCATTTGAGAGTTCGCTTAACCCTCCATCAAAACATGACACATGGTGCAAAAAGTCAAACTTCAGAGGCATGTTATAAATTTTTATTGCCACAAGACTTTGAACTTGTGTACCCAAGGCCAACGGCGTCAGAAGCCTTTTAAAGTGGGAGCACACATTTTCAATGCGATTAGCTAACCGTCTGTCCTCACTCCGAAAGCCATCTGACCTGAGTTAGCAGTGGTCTGTAGGAGAGAAGAACGGGTGGAGAGCGTGGTCATGTGTTGTGTGTGTGTGACACATTGTGTTTAACCCAGGATAGGATGAGCTTGCTCCCAGGCCGACATTGACTTCGAACCCCCGCCTCCCTTCTCCTTTTCTCTCTGCAACAACTCGCATTTACTCAGTCCCGTGGATCACAGCGTGTAATCCACTTTAATTTAACACTGTCTACGATTTCACACTGAATTGTGAGGCTAAAGCAGCTGCTTTATTTTGATGGGTGCTATTAGCTTCATATTCTGAAAGAATAGATGTGCATATTCACCAATGCTTGTCCCACTGCCGCCTGCACATGAGCGGCCGCTGTCAGGTGCACATTGCACAGGAGCCACTACACCCTGACTGATGAGGACTGGGCTCAGCGCAACACACTTTCAATTTGGGAGAGAGCAGGATGAGTTTCGCTGGCTGACCAGATATCTAAACTGTATTTAGTGCACTTTTAGAGAAACTTCTTGTTGGGAAAGTCCCTCCCACACTACATGGGTCTGACACCCATGCCCAGGGCAGTCTTAGTAGCAATTACCCTTGTATGCATGTCTATATACAGCAGGGGTGTCCAACTCCAGGCCTCGAGGGCCACTATTCTACAACACACCTGATTAAAATCCTTAGCTTGTTAGCGAGTCCTACAGAAGAAACCTGAATTTCCATGCACAAAAAAAGAAAAGAAAAATTGGATAGTAAAATACATAAAACAGAACATTTAAACATGAAACTAAAATAAAAGAAAAAAACAGCTTCACTCGAAGCTTGTTATAGATTTTGCTGTCACAAAGCAAAAATGTTTTCATCTCTCTGTAACAAACAGGAAATCTGCTTTCAAACTTTATTTTCACAAAAGATGCCTTTGTCCATTTTATTTTTTAAACTCTGATTTCACATTTTGTTTTTATCACTTCACTCTTGTTCCATCCGTGTTTTTTTTCTGCATTAACTGATTAGCTGGAATAAATGCAGACTGTCTGAACTGCTGCTATGTAATATCAATAGTTTAAACAGTTTTTTAAAATCATATATGCTGTTAAAAGGGTCTATGTTCCCTGCAAGAATTCTGTTTGTCAAGTATGCACATACAGTGGGGCAAAAAAGTATTTAGTCAGCCACCAATTGTGTAAGTTCTCCCACTTAAAAAGATCAGAGAGGCCTGTAATTTTCATCATAGGTATACCTCAACTATGAGAGACAAAATGAGGAAAAAAAATCCAGAAAATCACATTGTCTGATTTTTAAAGAATTTATTTGCAAATTATGGTGGAAAATAAGTATTTGGTCAATAACAAAAGTTAATCTCAATACTTTGTTATATAGCCTTTGTTGGCAATGACAGAGGTCAAACGTTTTCTGTAAGTCTTCACAAGGTTTTCACACACTGTTGCTGGTATTTTGGCCCATTCCTCCATGCAGATCTCCTCTAGAGCAGTGATGTTTTGGGGCTGACGCTGGGCAACACGGACTTTCAACTCCCTCCAGAGATTTTCTATGGGGTTGAGATCTGGAGACTGGCTAGGCCACTCCAGGACCTTGAAATGCTTCTTACGAAGCACTCCTTCGTTGCCCGGGCGGTGTGTTTGGGATCATTGTCATGCTGAAAGACCCAGCCACGTCTCATTTTCAATGCCCTTGCTGATGGAAGGAGGTTTTCACTCAAAATCTTACGATACATGGCCCCATTCATTCTTTCCTTTACACGGATCAGTCGTCCTGGTCCCCTTGCAGAAAAACAGCCCCAAAGCATGATGTTTCCACCCCCATGCTTTACAGTAGGTATGGTGTTCTTTGGATCCAACTCAGCATTCTTTCCCCTCCAAACACGACAAGTTGAGTTTCTACCAAAAAGTTCTATTTTGGTTTCATCTGACCATATGATGTTCTCCCAATCCTCTTCTGGATCATCCAAATGCTCTCTAGCAAACCGCAGACGGGCCTGGACGTGTCCTGGCTTCAGCAGGGGGACACGTCTGGCACTGCAGGATTTGAGTCCCTGGCGGCGTAGTGTGTTACTGATGGTAGCCTTTGTTACTTTGGTCCCAGCTCTCTGCAGGTCATTCACTAGGTCCCTCCGTGTGGTTCTGGGATTTTTGCTCACCGTTCTTGTGATCATTTTGACCCCACGGGGTGAGATCTTGCGTGGAGCCCCAGATCGAGGGAGATTATCAGTGGTCTTGTATGTCTTCCATTTTCTAATAATTGCTCCCACAGTTGATTTCTTCACACCCAGCTGCTTACCTATTGCAGATTCAGTCTTCCCAGCCTGGTGAAGGTCTACAATTTTGTTTCTGGTGTCCTTTGACAGCTCTTTGGTCTTGGCCATAGTGGAGTTTGGAGCGTGACTGTTTGAGGTTGTGGACAGGTGTCTTTTATACTGATAACGAGTTCACACAGGTGCCATTAATACAGGTAACGAGTGGAGGACCGAGGAGCCTCTTAAAGAAGTTACAGGTCTGTGAAAGCCAGAAATCTTACTTGTTTGTAGGTGACCAAATACTTATTTTCCACCATAATTTGCAAATAAATTCTTTAAAAATCAGACAATGTGATTTTCTGGATTTTTTTTTCCTTATTTTGTCTCTCATAGTTGAGGTATACCTATGATGAAAATTACAGGCCTCTCTGATCTTTTTAAGTGGGAGAACTTACACAATTGGTGGCTGACTAAATACTTTTTTGCCCCACTGTATACTGTACATTTAAAATACAGAATTTTAAAGAAACTCCTCATTGGGAAATATTTGTGAAAAAATAACCCAAACCTGTTTTTTTTGGATTCTAAGTTTTTCCAAATGCTCAAACAGACAGGGCATAATATGCCAGCAGTTCATTTTGGTCTTGGAGGTTGAGAGAGTATGAGCCAGAACAGTTTACAGTTTTAGGTGCAAGCTTACAAATATCAGACTAAGAAATTTTTGAACAACATAATGAGTCGGTAAAAAGTAGTTTTACATTTAAATTACAAACACTGAAAGCATATTTCTGCCCTGGCCAAGAGGGTTTTTATTTGGTTGAATTACTTGATGAAAAGAAAGCTGCTGAGGAAAGGCTGCAAGCTTTTTACATCTCAAGTTAAGTAAAAACACAGAATGAATAAACTTTCTATTGCAGAATGGGCAGTGATGCTAGCAGAAAGGAACAGGGTCAGTGCAGGCATTTCCATTTGTTTCGCGCAGAAAGACACACCACAAACTGGTTTTACAACAAGGGGCCAACTAATTCCACCAAAGAATAAAAACACTACCATCCCTTCTTTGCAATTATCTTTTTTTTTATTATTGTTGATGTAAAAGCAGAATACACCATGCTGAAACAATTATCCAAAACTCTTGTTTACCCGGTGGCAATTTTAGATCTTTGGCTGAAACCTTGAATCACTTCTGCCTCCAGACTCCTGAGGGTTTTTAAAAGTGATGTATCGGCTGACATCAAGTCAAAACAAGAAAAACAGCTTGTCAATGCTTCCTGTCTATGCACAGCGGGCACCTTTAGCCTTCAGCTAAATGAAGGGAAGAACTCAGCAGGATTTATTTAAAAGAGACAGATGTAAATGACAATATTGTCACTGGATTAATTCACTTAGAATTTCATATTCACGTCTATGTTGCTTCTCTGTTTTCCCTGTCAAAAGATATCAAACTATGTATTTTTGGGCCTCTCTGAACTCCTAACTTCTCGTCTTACTTTACTGACCTCTAGTAGCTGAAAGAATGATCAAGCTGGTTGACTTTGAAAGAGAAGTCCTTCACTAGTGATGCATACCCACACAAGTGCTGAGCTCCACCAGAATTTTTATTTGAAAATGCTGTTAAGTTATCACTTTGGCATGCAGAGCCATTCTATTATTTCTTTACCCATTTAAAACAAAAATCACTCTCTTTAAAAGCATTCTAAATCCCAAGCAATTTCTTGGATGGGCAGGGGTTGAGGGCTGGGGTGCTTTTATGAACTGGCAGAACTGTCAAAATTCCTTTCAACAGATGAAAGGTAAAAAACATACAAATTTGTGGGCCTGATTGATGAAAAATACAAGAAATCCTGCAAACATGGTAAAAGACTGTGCAGTCAAAGGCTTATTTGGTAACTTGGTATGTAATGGGCAATTACCATGTGTAATAAGTAGTAAACACAAAGAAAGTACAGCTGAAATTGCTCAGCATTTACCTGAGAAAATTAGGTAAAATTATGGAAAATTATAGCATATGAGGGAAGTATCACATGTAATAAGTAGGTAAATACAGAGGCCGTATTGCTGAACTACCCATCGACTCAGTTAAGTTGTGACCAGTTTATATTAGTGATAACTTGGATATAGTTTTCTTTCTCTACAGGAATAGGCAACCAATTTGTAGAAACACCTCCTATTTCTCACCAGCTGAAGTTATCCAAAGTTTATGTTGGTAACAGCCCAAGTTGAAGTTCAAGTGCTATCTAAAATTAAGATAGTACCATCCAATAAATTACCAATAATGAGTTGATTGCTCAAGGTGGATGAAGAACATAATAGAAAACACTTAGCATCATCACTTTCTTGCTGTGTCAAGCTCCTGACCTCAGCTTTAGCCTCCAAGGTGCCACACTTGTGATGTCTCATCAATCGCTGACAATGTATAGGTTTATATATCACCTTCAAGTCCCTCCAGCAACTGCCGTCGTTATTTAGCTTTTAATCTGAAATTTCCATCTACCTTTTTCATTTCTTATTTACATTCTGAAGTCTCTTTTGTCTTTTCTTACTATTTATTTTCTGATCCCTGAATTGATTTTATCCACTTTTTGTCCTCCCTTCTCATCACTTGATATTTAATCTACTCTATACTGTCAGGTTTTCTTCTTTTATTCCCTTATCTTATCAGATATACACCACTGGTCAATAAATTTCTCTTTCAGGTTGAGGCGAGTGTTTGTCTTCTCCTATTTTATTCCCAGCTTATGTTTTATTTTGTCAGTTATCAGGGAACATTTGCCCAGAGAAGCCCTCTGTAATCAGTCAGCTGGCAGATTATCACTGTGTGTTGTCTTTTGTGTAAATCTGGATGTATATTGGCCAGTCGCCAGTCACTTTAATAGAAACATTTGTTAAATTTTATGCAAAAAATGCCATAACTTCTTCTTATATGAAGCATCTACAGTATTGGTTTTTGTTGCTGTTGTCCAAAATGTGATAATGTGATGTTAGCATTGAGGTCACAGTGAGCTGTGTCGTGTCTGCATCACATTAATCTTAAAGAGAATTTGCAGCACAGATGCGGTATTGGATTGCAATAGATTCTGCAGGTGTCTTAAGTGTATAGAATATTTACAGTGTACCATGTTTGGAGAGGATGACATACTGTAAAATAGGAGAAGGCAGTGTATGTGTTAGTTTATTTCTACAGCTATGGCTAAAGGTCAGGGATGAATTCAAGATTCCAGAGGGAAAGATTCAGCAGCAATGGCATATTGTATTGATCGTATGTTTTATAGAGCTTTCCAAATAGAAAATTAAATTGTGTGATAAAACAAAAATAAATGTATTAAGCTAACATACTCACCTCTAGGGAGAACTTTTTTTTGTTGTTGTTTATTGATCGCAGTTATGGCTGGAAAAAGTTCCATACCTGGCTGGGGTCTTTCTGTGTGGCTTTTCCCCAGATTTACTCTGGTTTGTTTCCACAGTCCAAACACATGCTTGATGGTTTGTGATTCTAAATTGACTCTGGGTGTCGGTGTGTACGAATGGTCAGTAAGTCCAGGAGGTCTTGGTGGTGTAACGCTCCAGCAACTCCATGTGACCCTGAACAGGAACAAATTAGTGTAGAAAATGGACAGATGCCCACAGGTAAAATGGAGACAGGTTTGATTAAACTTTCACCTCTATCAACCACAACGTCACACTGCAGGACATCAGAGCTGCATATCTGGTTATAAGAGATTTTCTCATGCAACGTCTACTTTGACACCAATTTTTAAACCTAACTTGTGTTTAATTTTGCCTCTAATCATTTCCCAGTGTTTTCAGAGCAACTGGACGCAGCATGACACAGTAATATAGATTTACTTGCACATCACAAATTAGTGTTGGACCCGCTCCGAGGTCCTACCAGATGGCAGAATCAACAGTGACCGTTTATTTCAATACAAATTGTACTCTGGCATATGGAGGTGGAAACTGAGTTGCTTTAGATTGATGACCTATCTGTGCACAGTGTTGGTATAAAAAGGTGCACTTTATGTAACTGTGCATGTTGCAAATTGCCTTTCTTTAGATAGTTTAGGCTTTTTATCAAATGTTTTATTTACAGCAATGATCAATGAAGACTTTTTGCTACTTGTAGACTGACGTTTATGTTACCAGCTTTTCTTCAAACATTTCCTCTCTATTTAAGAACATCACCCAATTGCTCCTTAATGTTTTAAAAGCCTAAAATAAATAGCTAAAAATTGTTTCATAAAAAGAGTTATGACACCACAACAATTGTTTGGGTTTGGAAAGGGGATCAAAATGAATTTGTAAAGTTAGCAAGAAATAAGGGTGAGAAAATGAATACAAAATTATCACCAGATGCTCAACATGAGGACTATTTAAATCGGGGCTGCACGGTGGTGCAGTTGGGAGCACTGTTGCCTTGCAGCTGGGATCTTTCTGCATTGAGTTTGCATGGTCTTCCTGTGAGTGCAGGGGTTTTCTCTGGGGACTCTGGCTTCCTCCAATAGACCCAAAAAATGCTTGAGGTTAATTGGCAAATCTAAATTGACCCTGGGGGTGAGTTTGTGTGTGTGTGTGTGTGTGTGTGCGTACGTTAGGGTTGTAACGGTTCGCGGGTATATGTTGAACCGCTCAGTTCGGCCCGGTCCACTTGCGTACTGTTTCGGTGTGTTTTTTTCATAAAATGTATTATTAGTGTGATATTAAGCGCAGCAAAAGAAAGTTCCCTGGCCAGTTTCCACACGGACGCTGTATTTAGTGACGCACAGCGGAGCTGCACAAACACATTGAAGTAAAAACATGAGCTGAGGGTTGTAACAGAACACGCATTCATATAAACCGTTTCGGTATTGAACTGTTGGTATGGTGTAGATGTTTACCGAACCGATTACAACTAACAGGCATGAATAGATCATGAGCTGCTATTATATCCATAAATGTGTGGAATGATATTTACAACACGAATAATGCAACACACTAACCCATCCATGTCCATATTTACCATCTCTCAACCTTGTAAATGTAACACTGTTCTTCAGAATGAAAGAATCGTGAGCCTGAATAATTTCCTACAACGTTTACATCACAAGTGTTTGGAAAATTATTGTATCTGCTCGCTTAACATTGTATTCAAAACCTGTAACACACACTAGACAATCTACCCTGGGAGACTGCCACAGAGTGCTGATTGATCCAGACGTCTGTCTGTGACTCTTGTCTTCTCCACGCAACAATCACTGCAGTCATTTTTGCGCCGAGTTAAGACATGCTTTTCAAAGGCGGTAAAACTACACGCAAAATTAGAAGCCGCAAAAAGTTTCAGGTTTGATAAATCACACTGCACCTGGAACGCCCACCTATTTACATGTTCTCCTCCCAATATTTTGTGTCTTCTGACAAAAAAGCCTACATTGCAAATTAATCAAGGGCAGAGACACTAAAATGACTTTGCACATCTAGCGGCAGGTTTAACAGACGCAGTTTTACCTGCGCGTCCTTAGTAAATCACCCGCTGCTTGTTTTTGCGGCCGCTGAGAGGTTTGCGCCCGCTTTAACAACTGCAAACTTTTGATAAATCAGGCCCTAAGAGACGATTCTTATTTTTTTTACCATGTCCTGTCTGGCAATAAAGCAGTTGTAATTGATGTCCGGATGCATAGAAATGCCTGACAGATTCATTCTTACAAGCTGAGCATGCAGCAACCACTGCAATGTTCAGCTTGTTACTTTTATTCATTGTGATTTTATTTAGGTGTTATTTTTGTTTAATACAACTCTTTTAATTAGCAGACATGGCAAAGGAGAGAGGAAATAAGGGGAAAACACAAGAAATAAGAGAGAAAAAAAAGATAATAGGTAGAAGAGAAGGTGGGAGAGAGAGAAATCTGCTTCAACACCTGCTGAGAGACAAAAACAAGAGCCGAGACACCACGGCATCCACCAACATCTACATTTAAACACTAATAATTAGGGATGTCCAGATCCGATCACGTGATTTGGAAATCGGGCTCGGTCACGTAGTTTAAGACTCGATCGGAATCGGTCGTTACCTCCCGATCAGTATCCGGGACAGTTTCCCTTGCAACCCGCACCGCCATCTTAAGGGGTCGCGTTTCCATGACGACCAACGTGTGTGAAAATGTGAATGTTAACAGTCCTGTAGTCTACACAACATTGGAGAAGATGAGGACTTATAAAATCCTTGGTGCGTATATTTTCTTCGATGTGAGCTTCTTTAATTGGCTCAGTGGATGATGTTGTGTTGAGAATGTTGCCACGTTGGCTTCGCTAGCCCCGTGAGCACGAGTACCGGTGTTAGTTTATAGTCATATTAAATCCCTATGGTGTTATCTTAAACTGGTTCATGGAATAGAGGTGATCACTTACTGGAGGCAGAAGACAGCCCATGATCATGTTACTCTTTCTGCAATGTCTGCCGTTCTGATCAGCTTATTTAATTACATAACGTTTTATTTAAAAGCGTAATGTCCATCCACTGGTTTGTGTGCATTTGAACTGTTTGCGTGCTCACAGTACAGAAATGCGCTCTCGTCATGTTCGGTTTTACACACAAGTAACAACTTCATGACTCCCCACAGTAAAAAAGCCCAGGGGAAACCTCAGGATGTGCTGGAGTGGCCGCTGTTGTCCCAGGACTGCTGGCTGTCCTGTCCCTGCAGCTAAATATTAAATGGGGTGAATTAAATACAACATAAGGAATGCCCTGTTTATTTGCTCCTTTTATTTCCATTTTTTTAATGTAAAATCTGATCGGGACTCGGAATCGGCCGACACTCAAAATCAAATGACTCAGACTCGGACTCGAGGTAAAAAAATCTTGATCGGGACATCCCTACTAATAATGTAATTGTGGACACAAACGAATAATGGCACTGCTAACACACAACATCCCCAGTGGCAGCTGCAGCCCAAGTCAGTAAGTGTCTGTGAATATCTGTGTGCACACCTGTGTGCATGGATGCGCCCTTTGACCATTAGGTTTCTCCATAAAATTATTTGACTGTGGGTGTGAAAAGACCCCCTGGAGCAGCAGAGGCCAAGCAGACCACCGCAAGAGCAACCAAAGCCATCTCCCAGACAAGACCATAAGCAACCCCCCTAGTGCAGCCACCCTGCAACTGCAGTTCAGGTGCCCCAGGGAGCTGTAGCTACAATCCCACAGGCCCCGGCGGCAGCCAGCCACCCTCAGCACCCCGGGACGCAGATCTGAAGTCCAATACCCAAGGGCAGCCTTCCCGAAGCAGGTATCCGACGGAGCCAAGAAGTGCTCAGCCCAGTAGCCACCGGGAGCACCAAGCCTCAAACTTTAAAAAACCCCAGTGCACGAGCTGGTGGGAGAACCAGTAAGCAGTGGGGAGCTTGGTAGGGGGAGATAGGCCCTAATAAAAGGGACACAAGATATTGTTAAACATATTTCTAACTAGCAGACTGAAAATAATCGGCCTGTTTGAACAGAAATCTGGCCTCTGGCCCGAACGAACAGAGCACAGTCACCCCCCCATATTTGAATTCCAGTTTAAAGCTAAACCCAACTTGCTAGTTCTTTAAACAGCTAAAAATATAATTAAAAAGCAACTCACCCTCAAATTAGCCTTTTTTTCCTATAAACTGTATTAATGGGTCTTTACCAATGCAACCTTTCAGTTTCTGGCATTTTTTGACATTTTTATGTAAACTTGTTAAATTCTACACTTTTTGGTCTAAAAACATGTTAGTGCTGCCCTCTTAGGGTTGAAAGGTGGCTACTGAATTTGAAATTTGTGATTGGCTAAAGGCGGTACATGCCTATGTCAGCGGTCATGTCTACGTCAGCAGCATTGTCTCTAAGACACACCTCCTGGGGTATAAAATGATCTCTCAGATACACTCACCCCCACCTGTCCGTTGTCTTCAGCTTCTCACCAAAGAGCTGCACATAGGGATTTAGTAACGTGGCTCTGCCAGATCTATGTGTAGCCCCACCTCCTGTCGAGTCGGGGAAACACATACATCTGGAACCGCTCCATTTGAAACCATCTATTTTGGTCCAAAAATTATCGGACCAATCATTGTGCTTTGGGGCGGGTGTTCAGGTATGATTGGCAGCAAGTGCCCAGGCAGGCAAAACAAAAACAAACATGGCTGCGCCGGTGGATGTACGCATAAAATTGGCTATTGAATCTGTTTTAGGAGAACTAGAGAAGATTTCTTCATTGAAAAAATGAGCAAAGGGAAGAACTTTAGGCATTTCTTGATGGTAAACATGTGTTATGCTTTTCTTAGTGGTAACGTGTGTGTTTTACTACTTAATGGATTTTCAAGTGCTTGATTTACTGTGATTGGCTAAAGACGGTTTCAAATGGATGTTTGAGTTTCCCCGACTCAACAAGAGGTGTGGCTACACATAGATCTGGCAGAGCCAGGTTATGGATTTAGAGCAACTGACTGAAAAGTATAACAAAGAGACTAATATCTGTAAAAAAAAAACAATGAAATCAATGTTTGTGTGGATGTGATTTGTGCACATTATATTTTTATTCAGACACCTCTCTGCAACAAGACAAAGGCTTTATCATTGTGGCTAACAACAATCAATAAATAAACTACTCTGAAAACTACGACAAAGAGAATAATGCAAAATCTGTCATTTTTCCTTTCAATTTTATCGAGAAGGGGTTGTAGCCAAGTCTGTGGTCTGTCCAGGGACCATGGTCTCTGGCACGGACCACTGGTTCCTGCCACTAGGGGCGCTAGAGACTCTGGTCACGACCAGCTGCTGTCTGGCACTACCAGACTAGGGCCGCTACAGACAGTGGTCGTGACCAGCTTCTTACTGGCGCAGACGTACAGACCAGCCGCTCGCTGGCACAAAGGGCATTAATATGACTGGTCCTGAACAAGGTTCTTATAGTTTGAAAATTTTCATTTCATACTTTTTATTATTATTTAGTTTTTTGGTTTGCTTTTTTTATTTCAGTTTAGTTAGTTCAAGAAATGATTTAATAGTTTTAGTTTAGTTTTTATTTTGAGGAATTGACTAGTTTCAGTTTAGTTTTTATTTATTTTTAGTCTTATTCTTAATTTTTCAGGTATTAAGAGAAAGCCTTGAAATGTAGAAGCTGAAAAGGATGGAAGAATGTGTGACAGAATTTCGATTATCATATTCTGTCACACATTATGTCACATATTATCATTTTATTCCTGAACCACAATTATTCAAATGATTTCTGAATGTAAATCAAACTTTTAACAGGTCCTTATCCACGTCTGATCAAGGGAATAACTGAAACGAAAACTAAACTGAATTTATCTACAATTCAGATCAGTTTCAGTTAGTTCTCTATTGTTCTTTGTATTTTCTGTTTCATTTCAGTTTTTTTTCCTTAATTTTAGATTTTATTTTCATTTCAGTTAACTAAATTATTTTTTCACGGCTAGTTCTAGTTTTAGTCTTAGTTCTAGTTTTAGTTAACTATAATAACCCTGGTCCTGACCACCTCCTCTGTGATCTGGCCTGCTGTTTGGACCAGTTGAGTGAGTCTGGCATATTTGATATGTGGAGTGTCTGTTTCTATTTATATTTTATACAGCTTTTCCCTTTTCTCACAGACAGCAATACTGTCACCTGAATAAATGTGAGAAGTCATAATCATTTTTCTTTCCAGTGTTATTGACCACTGTTATAAAATAATAACAATGATAAAATTACTATTATAAGTCGTAGTTGTATTAGTGATCAGCCTTGTGATCAGCCATACAGTCCTCACCAGCTGCTCGTGACCAGTGGCTCCGTGGCATGGACCAACGAACCAGTGGTCGCTGGCACGGACCAGTGGTCACTACCACTAGGGGCGCTACAGACACTGGTTGCAACCACTGGCACAGTAGTCATGACCAGCTTCTTACAGGCACAGACGTACGGACCAGCCGCTCGCTGGCACAAAGGGCATTAACATTACTGGTCCTGACCACCTCCTCGGTGATCTGGCCTGTTGTTTGGACCAGTTGAGTGATCTGTGGACTGTTTGTTTCCATTCATTTTTGATACGACTGTTCCCCTGACACATGAATAAATATGAGATGTCACAATCGTTTGTGTTTCCAGTGTTCTTAATGACTATTTTTTGTTGAAATCATAATAACAACGATAAAAAATTACAACTATTAGAAGTAGTGGGCGAGCTGCTCCGTGGCACGACCAGTGGTCACTCCTTCTAGCGGCGCTACAGACTGGTTCTGATGCTCGTTGCGCACTCTCTACACCTTCGTAGGTGCTAAATAAATTCAACAAGTAAAGACATTAAAATAAAAATATAAAAACGTTTTAGGAGACGTCTTTGCTCCGATTCCTGGGATTCCCAGGCCCATTCCAGGGATCTATGTAAGTAAACCTTTACTTTAATTATGTTTTCATTGTTTTTATTTATATAATGTTTAGGCTACATCTTTCTTCAACATTATTACTCCAGTATTGCTATTTAATCTGAAGTACAATAGCACACAAAATGGAACAATTATCTTTGGCACGTCATCATATCACAGCTATGACAATAATACAGTAAAACGTCAGTTCTTCTCATGTGATATTATTTTAAATATGAACATTTAGAGACTTGTGATTTCGTTGTTCTACTGCTGCAGTTATTTAGTTTTTCCCCACTCTTGTACCTAACATGAATTCAATTTCTCTAATTCTGCCAGTGCTTTGTATATCTGAGGCTCAGAGGCTGGGCTTGTGTACTATGGTAAAGCACATGTAAGCAATGCTATTTATTAAATTTACTGATGGCTGTTATTGTTTTAGTGCATTTCCATAACCACACATCTTAGACACAGATACACATTTTTAAAGTGTATGTTTCGCGACTCCCTCTGTGTCTGGTTTTGATAAATCTGTATTTGTGAGCTTATTACTTCGAATTTTGCCTAATCTTTTACTGCAACAAGTTATGGAAACTTGACATTTGCCTCTTAATCGTGCATGTACCACACAGAGGTTATGATTTTTTTTTCTTGCATCCTTTAGTTTATTGTTACTTGATCACCCATAAATATAATTACATATGCATTTAACGTAAACAATGAAATGTGTCCTCTTGTTTTTTTTCCTATATTGTCTTGAACTAAAATGTTTTCTTTTTATGCAGGCCACAATTGACATCCTCATGAGGTTTGAGGGTTTCCCAAGATTCCATGCTGAGAAAATCCTTGGAACTTTCATTGAGTGATCAGTATTACTGTGATTACAGTCAAATGTGACAGTCGACTTCCTAGCACCTGAAGTTGATTTTTTTTTTAACTCTTACATATTTGTGTTTCCATTAAACGTTTCTTTATTGCTCAGCTCTATTTTTTTTCCTCCACTACATTTATTTGACATCAGTTGGTAGATCAAGATTTGATACAAAAGGTAAAGTGACAAGCTTTTAAAGTACAACACAACAGTAAAGTTTAAACCAGTCGGTAAAGTCGGACATCCATAGCCTAATCGATAGCAAAATACTGATACAACTACAACTAACTATCGTAATTGTATCATTATTGATTTCTTTTAATAACAGTAACCAATAGTAGCTATTTGACAGAAAAAGACTGATTTTTTACATTTATTTTTCTTTACACTGAGCACAGTGTTGCCAACACAATTAGAAAAGGGAGGTGTAATAAATGTTCAGCAAGGATCAGGATCAGTGTCTGTAGCGCCCCTAGTGGTAGTGACCACTGGTCCGTGCCAGGGACCAGTGTCTGTAGCGCCCCTAGTGGTAGTGACCACTGGTCCGTGCCAGCAACCACTGGTTCGTTGGTCCATGCCACGGAGCAGTTGGTCACGAGGAGCTGTGAGGACTGTACGGCTGATCACGAGGACGCGCTGACCTGCATAACAGATAGCAATACTAATACAACTACGACCTATAATAGTAATGTTATCATTGTTATTATTATTTCAACATATAACAGTGGTCAATAACACTGGAAAGAAAAATGATTATGACTTCTCACATTTATTCAGGTGACAGTGTTGCTGTCTGTGAGAAAAGGGAAAAGCTGTATAAAATATAAATAGAAACAAACAGACACTCCACATATCAAATATGCCAGACTCACTCAAGTGGTCCAAACAGCAGGCCAGATCACCGAGGAGGTGGTCAGGACCAGGGTTATTATAATTAACTAAAACTAGAACTAAGACTAATAAAATCTAAAATTAAGGAAAAAAAACTGAAATGAAAGAGAAAATACAAAGAACAATAGAAAACTAACTGAAACTGATCTGAATTGTAGATAAATTCAGTTTAGTTTTCGTTTCAGTTATTCCCTTGATCAGACGTGGATAAGGACCTGTTAAAAGTTTGATTTACATTCGGAAATCCTTTGAATAATTGTGGTTCAGGAATAAAATGAAAGGATCTGATAATCGATATTCTGTCACACATTCTTCCATCCTTTTTTGCTTCTACATTTCAAGGCTTTCTCTTAATACCTGAAAAATTAAGAATAAGACTAAAAATAAATAAAAACTAAACTGAAACTAGTCAATTCCTCAAAATAAAAACTAAACTAAAACTATTAAATCATTTCTTGAACTCACTAAACTGAAATAAAAAAGCAAACCAAAAAACTAAATAATAATAGAAAGTATGAAATGAAAATTTTCAAACTTTAAGAACCTTGTTCAGGACCGGTCATATTAATGCCCTTTGTGCCAGCGAGCGGCTGGTCTGTACGTCTGCGCCAGTAAGAAGCTGGTCACGACCACTGTCTGTAGCGCCCCTAGTGGTAGTGACCAGTGGTCCGTGCTAGGGACCATGGTCCCTGGACAGACCTGGACAGACCACAGAATTGGCTACAACCCCTGCTGATTTTATCCATATCCTAACTATTTAAGAATTATACAGTGTTCTGTTTTTATAACTATGGTACATGTTGTAGTTATTTCTTTTCTTCTTTTCGTTGCAAATATTTTGTGTCCTGTTCGGTACGTATACCTATTTGTTTACATATATCTGATGCTGTTGTTATGACCAATATTCCCCTTGAGAGACGATTTAAAAAGATTACTCTATTCTATGTAGCAGACAGAGACAAGGTTGGGAAAGGTCCAGGGTTAAAGCACACAAATGATCCAAACAGACAGACAGACAGGCTAAGAAACGCAGTGGTGCGGGTGAAGAAGCGTAAGACAATTCAGTTCACTGGCAAACAACAGGAGACACACAGGTTTAATTAAGAAATAACACAGGTGTAGGGAATGAGATCAATTAACCAGAAGACAGGTGCAAGACATGAACTAAAATCAGGCTGGAAGTGAAGCAACAGAGGACACAAACACGCGCGCACACACACACACCACTGAGAAACTACAGTGGGGCAAAGAAGTATTTAGTCAGCCACCAATTGTGTAAGTTCTCCCACTTAAAAAGATCAGAGAGGCCTGTAATTTTCATCATAGGTATACCTCAACTATGAGAGACAAAATGAGGAAAAAAAATCCAGAAAATCACATTGTCTGATTTTTAAAGAATTTATTTGCAAATTATGGTGGAAAATAAGTATTTGGTCAATAACAAAAGTTAATCTCAATACTTTGTTATATAGCCTTTGTTGGCAATGACAGAGGTCAAACGTTTTCTGTAAGTCTTCACAAGGTTTTCACACACTGTTGCTGGTATTTTGGCCCATTCCTCCATGCAGATCTCCTCTAGAGCAGTGATGTTTTGGGGCTGACGCTGGGCAACACGGACTTTCAACTCCCTCCAGAGATTTTCTATGGGGTTGAGATCTGGAGACTGGCTAGGCCACTCCAGGACCTTGAAATGCTTCTTACGAAGCCACTCCTTCGTTGCCCGGGCGGTGTGTTTGGGATCATTGTCATGCTGAAAGACCCAGCCACGTCTCATTTTCAATGCCCTTGCTGATGGAAGGAGGTTTTCACTCAAAATCTTACGATACATGGCCCCATTCATTCGTTCCTTTACACGGATCAGTCGTCCTGGTCCCCTTGCAGAAAAACAGCCCCAAAGCATGATGTTTCCACCCCCATGCTTTACAGTAGGTATGGCGTTCTTTGGATCCAACTCAGCATTCTTTCCCCTCCAAACACGACAAGTTGAGTGTCTACCAAAAAGTTCTATTTTGGTTTCATCTGACCATATGATGTTCTCCCAATCCTCTTCTGGATCATCCAAATGCTCTCTAGCAAACCGCAGACGGGCCTGGACGTGTCCTGGCTTCAGCAGGGGGACACGTCTGGCACTGCAGGATTTGAGTCCCTGGCGGCGTAGTGTGTTACTGATGGTAGCCTTTGTTACTTTGGTCCCAGCTCTCTGCAGGTCATTCACTAGGTCCCTCCGTGTGGTTCTGGGATTTTTGCTCACCGTTCTTGTGATCATTTTGACCCCACGGGGTGAGATCTTGCGTGGAGCCCCAGATCGAGGGAGATTATCAGTGGTCTTGTATGTCTTCCATTTTCTAATAATTGCTCCCACAGTTGATTTCTTCACACCAAGCTGCTTACCTATTGCAGATTCAGTCTTCCCAGCCTGGTGAAGGTCTACAATTTTGTTTCTGGTGTCCTTTGACAGCTCTTTGGTCTTGGCCATAGTGGAGTTTGGAGCGTGACTGTTTGAGGTTGTGGACAGGTGTCTTTTATACTGATAACGAGTTCACACAGGTGCCATTAATACAGGTAACGAGTGGAGGACCGAGGAGCCTCTTAAAGAAGTTACAGGTCTGTGAAAGCCAGAAATCTTACTTGTTTGTAGGTGACCAAATACTTATTTTCCACCATAATTTGCAAATAAATTCTTTAAAAATCAGACAATGTGATTTTCTGGATTTTTTTTCCTCATTTTGTCTCTCATAGTTGAGGTATACCTATGATGAAAATTACAGGCCTCTCTGATCTTTTTAAGTGGGAGAACTTACACAATTGGTGGCTGACTAAATACTTCTTTGCCCCACTGTAAGTGATCAAGACCCTAAGAAACCTATTACAAACTAAACACAACTAACATGAGAACAATATCAGTGTTGGGAAACACAGAACACTGGTAGATGAATGATGAGGAGGGACGATACGTGATAGGAGGCTAGTTTTGTATAAACTAGATACACCTGCCCACACTGTAACACTACCTCTTGCAGAAGTTTATCTGGTAACAATGGTGAATGATGCATAGTGCTCTCCTTAACATCTCCAACATCATTGGTGGTCTTTGTTTCTGTTCAACATGAATACTTTTATCAGAGAACAGCCCTGAGGCCCACTGGTCTTACATCCAGTGTAAATGCTCCTTGGCCTATGCAAGCTGGTGGTGGTGTGGTCAGGTACCCTTGTAGGTTGTCTAGCATGCAGACCAGGCTGACGTAAATGGTAATACGGATCTGATATGACACACGGGTGCCTCTCAGCTCCCTTAAAATGTGCTTAGATTTAATTGGCACTCATCATCTGGTTACACAGGGCAATGTTCACAATGAAGTCGTCAGTGTAGGATGTGGCCGAAGAATGTTCGCGTCCATGCCTTTCTGTGACTCTAGTGGTCGCAGCCTTTCTTTGACACTAATAAAATAAAATGGGGGATTTATACAGTACTTATGAAAGGAGGAATGAAAAAAAAACTTTTGTGCAGAGAAAAAAATATGGTAAATGTGAGCATTAAGTAGAAAAAGAGTATAGAGGAGGATATACTCAGAAACAAAGAGCTCTTTCTAAAAATAAATACGGATAGCTCAGAGCAACTGCAAGACTGCATACCACTCAAAAACCACTAGCTAGTATCATCCTTTGCCGGCATGTTTCTAGCCCAAGGGGACATTTTAATATCAAACTGAGCACTTTAATCGTGTAAGATGTAACATACAAATGTATCTGCAAGAACTGTTTTCTGTTATTTTTTCCCATTTAAATACAATATTTGTCAGTAGGATGGAGCCCCAAAGCAAGATATTTTTTTCAAGTGAGGCTGAGAATTAAAGAATTCAGAGTTTCACTGATTCAAAACAGATAAAGCAGCAATTAAGGCAAAAAGTAAGAGAAATGACACTCACTTCTTCAGTAATATTGAACACACAAGAGCTGGTGTTTTAATTTTTTAATTCAAGCAGGACAAACAATACATGTCTTTATAGATGATTTAGCATTAAATTGAGTTGGAGTGACTCAAGAGGGAAAGAAAGTCATCCACTAATCAGAAGAAAAAGAGTAGTTTGATCTCAGTCACCTGTAGGTCATGTGTTAAAATAGTTTTGGCCAAGATACTGAACCCCAAAACCTGCCCCATCGGTGCTGCGTTGACTGTACTTTTATACAAATGTTTTATTTATGTTTATTGAATTTCTCTTTTAACTTTCTCTTTTATCTTCTAGTATGGTTCCCTTTCTCTTAAAAATAAAAACAAATTGCATGGGATTATAAGACAGTGCAGCAGAATAGCAGGTCTTGAACTGAATAATCAGCCCTGTATCAAACGAGTTCTTAGTAAGGCCTGTTCAGTCCTGAAGGTTATGAGTCGCCTTTTGGCTCGAGAGTTCCTACTACTACCGTCAGGGCGCATACGTCCTGCCAAAATGCAGAACAAACGGATTGCATTTTTTTCTGGTCCATTCTTCTTTTGCTCTTTTAAACAATTAGCTCTGTTTTCCTTCTTTTTCATTTTGTTTTGTTTGTTTAGTCTTTGGAGAGCTGATTGCTTGTTGCTGTAGGATAAATTGCTCCAAGGGGATAATAAAGATTTCTTGAACCTTGGATCTCCTCAGGAATGGGTCAAATTTAGATATAGTGGACAACAATTATATGCACAACGCTTATATGCACAAAGCGGGTGCACAAAACACAATATGGGTGGGATGCTGTGTGTCTCAGTGCTCACTGTGTTGGAGATTTTAAGGTTTTACGATGTTGGTAAAAGGTCACAGGTCATGTTGCAGGAGTTAGTGATCTAGATTTGCCCTGACTTGTAAAAACACTTCTGTCTTTATCTTAGACACCAATTGGTTTACGACTAGTTCCTGTTGTTTATCTACAGGAGTGATTGTTTATTCCACTCTGACTTTATTATCTGACCCACACTTGTTTCCCTCCCTTGCTTCATCCAGATGGGAGGTGTCTTTGTGAATAAAAAGGCAATGCAGAGGTGAACACATCAGAATCGTCTCAACACCTTGGTTGGGGCATTCTCCTTTGCAAAGCTCATTAAACCATACTCTGTGTCTGACTGATGGTCTTTTTGAAAGTTATTTAACTTAGGGGTATTAAAATATCCTGACATTTTTGGTGCCGAGGACCCGGATCCCAACATACCCGATTGCTGACAGGGAGGACGACAGCCGAAGACCACCGGTGGCCAGGACAGTCATAGGACGCTGGAACAAAGTCCCGGTGGCTGAATTGCCAGCTGGGCCGGCTCGATAGGTCGACCTCACCTGCCAGCGTCGGATTGACGGGTTCTGATCGGGACATCAGTCATTCAGATGGGTGTGAGTATAACTTTTCTTGACAACTAAAACTGCTAAAAATAGTGAGTGAAAAGTTGCAAAAAAAGTTAAAAAGAAAAGACTGAGCGGCGACTCAGGTCTAAGTAAAGGGTTGGGCGGCGTCCCAGACCCAGGACACGGCGGCGTTCCGTGGTCCATAAAATAAAGTTAAAAAGGGCTGACCGGCGTGTCATAGTCCAGAGTACGGCGTCGTTCCGTGACTCAAAGTGAAGTGAGTCGGCGTACCACTGTCACAAAGTAAAAGGGAGGACGTCGATCCTGCCCTATGAAACAGTTAAACATATGTACTGTATATAATTATAAAATATAAAGGCCTATAAATATAAATAAAAACCACTATACGATCTTACAGGTTTAATCCCTCGAGTTGGAGTAGAGGGCAAATTTGTGTGCACGTAATTGTTTTTGGAGTTGGTTTAATTATTTGTNAAAAAAAAAAAAAAAGATGTGCACACAAAGTAATAAAAGCTGGTACCTTAACCATTATTGGCATAAACGTATATTTGACGATAAAAAATATGACAGGGTCCTGATTAAATGGTAAACATTAAAATTAAGAATTGCAATTGCAGAAAAGTTTGAAATATACAAGAAGCATGCTCTTATAAATGAGAAAACTTTATATTAAATAGACAATATATCAAATATGAAACTGTATAAATTAAGAAAAATACAAATTGACTGTGATAAAATAAGATATAAACAAAGCGAGGTTTAAAATCAACCTGTACAGTGTGGGAGAAATATCTTTAAAATATAAAATGAGTAAATGGGTTTTGGCCAAACCGTTTGTGTTGTGAGAGGATCGCTGTGTGTATGACGTGTTTCTGTGAGTGTGAATTCATGTATGGTGAATTTTATGTGATTGTAGATCTGTGTGTCTGTCTGTATGTGGTTGGAAGAAAGCAGAAGAGAGAAAACAGGTACCTGTTTATCTGTTTATCTGTTTATCTGTTTATCTGTTTATCTGTTTACCTGTTTATCTGTTTATCTGTTTACCTGTTTATCTGTTTACCTGTGTCTCCGTGTGTCTTTGCTGTTTCTGTATTTGTATGTTATGTTTATGTGCGTTTCTGTGTGTGTCAGCAGCAGAAAGGCTGTGTAGAAAGTCTCAAATCTTTTATACATTTGCGTAATGAATGTGTGAGAGTTCAGGTGTCTGGGACAATATTATCCCACATGACCAGTTGCTTGGGTGAACTCCATACAAACTGGTTGGCCTGATTCTCTTTTAAGGAGTTAGGAAATAATGAGAATAGGTTTACTCATCTGGGAGGTGATACAAAGAACTACATAAGGTTAATGGCAAATTTTATGTTAAGTGTTGTTAGTAGCAACATGAATGAATAAATTAAAAGAAAAAAGAAGAAAAATGGCAGAGCACATGCCACAAAGTAAAGATAATATGTTCTAAGCCTGAATGAATGAATGTGTCCAGAGAGTGAGGGGGAGAGAAGGAGTGTGCTTGCTGAGAGGTGTGAGAATGTAAAGGGGGGTCAAACATTTACATGGTTTTAAATCAGTCCCACCTTTTGGAGGAAAAAAGATTCCAGAATGAAATTAAAAATTTGAATTCAAATAATCTTGTTGCAATTTGAAACGTACATTGATTGTTTTGATGCAATTAATAAATGGACTCAAAGAGAGGTTAAATAGCCTTTAATCTGCAGTGTTGGGGTCCCAGAGGGAATGCATGTTGAGTGTGTTGTCTCTGGCTTTGTGTGACGCTGTGTATGTGTGTGTGTGTGATCTGATGTGGATTTAGAAAAGACATTTGTTGTGGATCTGTGAGCATCTGCTTGAATAATGTGCGAATTTGAAAGGTTTTGCGTGCTGAACTAAAATGACTTAACTCAAACTTCCCTAGCTGTATATAGAATCAAATTCCTGTTAATTTCTCTGTGTAGAAATTTAGGATGAATGGTGCAGTTTGGTGAAGGATTATTGATGTTTATCAGTGGATGAGGAATGCAGTCCTGCAGGGGGTTTTGTTTACAGCGTGGTCCGTTTGGTTTATGACTCTTAAGTTGTTGTATCTTGGAAGTCCGGGGCATTTTGGAGAAGTGGGAGGAGGTGCTGATTTCCCAGTGTCTGTTTTATGGGACCAGCCTTCACTCCCTGAATGCAGCTGTTTAAAGGATCTCTCCTTGTGATCTTGCCTGTATAAAACAACACTCTGTCTGCAGAATGAAACAGGGCATTTGGCACGTTCTTAAACTTATCACCAGAAAATGAATGATGTCATTTTTGGGATTGTGCAATTACTGTAGTGCATGGCTTTCCCATTATGCTTAGAAAACTCAACCCCTGCTAGAAATTGTACATTCAGAACTCCTTTCCATGTTAGATGAACTCACATGGATACCAGAAGCTGAACATGCTTTTGTCACTTTGGAAGAGGCCCTGCATCAAAGTTCTGTTTTGATTTTGACCTGACTACTCAAAGGTTTTCATACAGACTGTTGAGTTTAAATGGTTTGATGACATTTGTTCTTCTACAGAGTAGAATGAACCTGCTGTCTCCAGCACGATATCTGTCTTATACAGCCATTTTGATTTCTCTGCCGCATCTTACTATTAAGAGATGTACTGTTTTAAATCCAGCTACACTGCTCCCTATGCATGCAGTAGGTGATCCTCATAATTGCTTGGAAGAGACTAAAAATTTGCAGCTTCCAAGGCCTGATTTGAAAGACACGCCTCTACAGGAGGGTGTACTCTGGTTTGTTGATGGATCATGCTCTAAGGATCAGACTGGACGAAATCTTACGCAATATGCAGTTGTTCAGAATCCTGATGAGGTTACTGAAGCTAAATTTGTGCTGTCACGTTTTTCTGGTCAAGCTGCTGAAATCATTGCTCTGACCAGGGCCTGCACCCTGGCAGAAGGTACACATATGACAGTGTATACTGATAGCCAGTATGCATTCTCTACTTTTTCCTGTTTTGCTAATCGGTGGGAATGAAGGGGGATGGTTACCTCTACTGGTAATTTCATCAGCCTTGCTAACTTGTTATAGCACCTGCTGCGGGTTATTCCACTTCCTGTTGCTTTGGCAGTTCGTAAGTGTGAGGTTCGCGCGATGGGACCTGACTCCGTTTCCTGTGGGAAAAGACTTTCAGATGTTACTGCTTAAGGTGCAGCTCGAGGTGCTTTTGAGAGGTCTGACTTGTTCTTATCTATCTCTGATAAGGAGCTTCTTCTTATTGATAGAAGCATTTTACTGGACATGCAATAAGCTGCTCCAGCATCTGAAAAACAAATGTGGGAAACAAAAGGGGCCACTTTAAATGATGACGGTTTGTACTCTGTCTGCAACAAACCTGTTCTTTAAAAAGTTTCTTTTTAAAGATGCTGCTGTTGTGCCACATGGGCCTTGCTATGTGTCAACAGGAGGGCTGTTATTATTAATCCAGCAGCATTTTACAACTTATGAAATAAATAGTTTTTCAAGGACTTTTGTAAGGTCATGTACATGGATTTTATTGAATTGACACAAAGTGGACCTTACAAGTACTGTCTGGTCATGATTGATGCCTAAATGGATTGAAAGAGGTCCATCAAAGAAAAATGATGCCATGACAGTAGCAAAAGCAATCTGCAAAAACATTATTGCAGTTCATGGGATCCCTAAAACTATTTGGTCAGATAATGGGACAATTAAGAGCAGACTGAGGAAGTGTATGGAAGAAACCAAGAGAGCCCTGGCCTGAGTGCCTGGACCTGGTCAACCTCTGCATGAGAATAACCCCGACAGAAAAAGGGTTAACGCCATTTGATATTATATATGATAGGCCATACAGACTTCCATTGCTTTTGCCTGATTTAGACAAAGCTCAAGATGAGCTAACGTTGGCAGAACACACAAAGTGGTTGGAGCAAATGATCTGCCTTCATTTTGTTCTGTGTTACAGGAAAACCAGTAAGTGAAACTAGGAGACTGGGTGTTCATCAAAGTCATTAAGAAAAAAGGCTGGACCTGCCTGAAGTGGGAAGACCCTTATTAAGTGCTCCTGACTACAGCTGTGAAGGTCGCTGAGAGACACAGCTGGATACGTCTCAGTCATTGTAAGCTGCAGAGAGTGCTAGACCCCTGATTTGGGCAGTGGTGAAGTCCTGTTACAAAGGGATCTGATCTTTTTAGAGGTCATTTGTCTCAACGCAGGTGAAGCACTCAACAACACCCTGTTCATCTTAGCTACTGGGGTTTTGGTGGCTCTGTAGTCTAGCAGCAATGGGATCTCCACATGCCAGGTGGATTCTCTGCTGTGTTGTGACTGTAGCATGTTGTATTTTATGGTGGTGTCTGTCTCCTCCAAATGGGACAGGAAGCTCCACCCTTCGCAAGATAAGAGAGTACCAGGAAAAGATTGACAACTGGCTTGCATCACACCTTAATCCACATGGCAGCCCAAACCTCTGGTATCAGTATCAGAAGATGCTTGATGATGAAAAGAATACAAGTGGCTGTTATGTTTGTCCTGTGATGCCTAAGACTGTCTGCACGTCAGCCAGTTCTCCATGGAACCAACATGACCTGGAAACAATCATGCATGTTTTTCCAAGATGGTCTGGAAACATCTAACTACAGATGAAGACAACTATCACCACTCCACAATGCTCATCACTGAGTGGCTGAGAACATTCTTCGACTGGAAACGATTGACTACAGATTCAAGTCCTTTGTGAATCTCACTATGGACATCCAGAAAGGAAGACAAAAGGAAATCGACGCAAGGAAGAGGATGACTCTACATCATGGATTTGTGCTGGACACACTCACAGCCGAACGAGGAGGAGTGTGTGTTATGGTTGGTATGATGTGTTGTGCGTACATTCCTGGAGGAAGTAACACACACATTGATGAAAGTATGCAATCTCTTCAAATTCTTCAAAAGGCCATGTCACAAAATGGACCTGTCATGTCCTGGAACTGTTTCTCTTGGCTCATAAGTAGCCCATGGTAGTGTTGGATGCTGAAAATCCTAACACCTGTTATTACTGGACTCATCCTGTTTTGTCTTCTTATTGCTGTCTGACCATGTCTTTGTTCTGTGAAAACTGGAGTAAACATACAAGCTTTAATTCAGTACCGGATGCTTCAACACTGTGCTGAAGAAGAAGACAAAGTCTGAGTTGTTTTTGTGGTAATAAAACTCAACTACATGTTGTCCTTATTGAAACTGTGTACTGCAAGGGATAATGTGCTGATACCGATATTGAGTTGCCAATACTTTTATATTTTCTTTTTGCTTCAGTATATTGTGCTTTAACCTTTTCCAGATCGTAAACAGGAGGGGAATGTTGGAGATTTTAAGGTTTTACGATGTTGGTAAAAGGTCACAGGTCATGTTGCAGGAGTTAGTGATCTAGATTTGCCCTGACTTGTAAAAACACTTCTGTCTTTATCTTAGACACCAATTGGTTTACGACTAGTTCCTGTTGTTTATCTACAGGAGTGATTGTTTATTCCACTCTGACTTTATTATCTGACCCACACTTGTTTCCCTCCCTTGCTTCATCCAGATGGGAGGTGTCTTTGTGAATAAAAAGGCAATGCAGAGGTGAACACATCAGAATCGTCTCAACACCTTGGTTGGGGCATTCTCCTTTGCAAAGCTCATTAAACCATACTCTGTGTCTGACTGATGGTCTTTTTGAAAGTTATTTAACTTAGGGGTATTAAAATATCCTGACACACTGCTTCAGGGGAATTTGAGGGTATTGGCCTTGAGGTCAGCCGAAATGAGATGAGAGAGATTAGGGCAGAGACAGTTTCTTATTGTTCATATGGTACACTGGTCCTAATTTGGCTGTTTCTGACTTTTCCACAAAAATTGCAAAGTACAACTGCCAATCAATCACTTCTCCACTCCGAGCCAAACCTGCAACTTCTCCAAGGTGGCGCCAATCCTTCCAGTGAGATCCAGCAGCGCACCCAGTTCGTAATTCTCCTGAACCTCCCAGTCCTGTTCGAGAATCACAGCCTGCTGGTTGCAGTACTGCTCCAAGACCGCAATGCAGATCTCTGAATCTTTTAGTCCAAGTATTGCCGGATGCAGCCCATCCATTCCATAACTTTAGAATTTGTAGAAACATCAGGTAACCACCAGCACCAATCAGCAGGTACCCCAAAATCAATAATCCAAATATGTACACATCTTCCATGTCTTCAACAACCAGAACAGACAGGCATACCATCTTCCATTCGCCTCAGGAATCCATGGTAAACCTGGTTGGAAGGGTCGACTCCGGGCATGACTGCTCCCCTTTTTCAGCCTTAAGTTTGAAAAAACTTTGTCCAATGTATTGAGTGACCACGAAACTAGATCCATTTTTCAATTTTTGTTCGCAGCAGCCAGCATAGAGAAACACAGAGACGCAGACACAAGCAGGCAGGGTGGGGGAGAGGGCCAGAGGGAGTTAAATAAGGAAATAACATCATAATATGGTTAAAAGCTTCAAAAAGTTGATTTTGCATGATATGACCTTTAAAGTATTTCTGACACAGTCAGAACTCAAAACATTTAAAAGCATTATAACTTTGATGAAACTTGGTAAAAAATTGTGTTGATTGACACATCAGGCAAGTATGAATGTTTTTATGTACTTGGGGCAAGCCCTAAGTACATAAGCAGATGTTTGTAGCGACACCGTTTCAAAAACAGTTTTTTCCCCAACAGCTGTACGGACTCTAAATCAAACCACTGTCTAATGTCTCCCCATATGTATTTGTGTTGTTAAGTGTTTAACACAGCTTGCTGTACCAGAAGCAAATTCCACCAACTCTTGTGTGGTCATTAAATAAATGAATCTGAATCTAATGTATTTACCTAAATTAGACCCAGAGAATGATTAAATCATTACAAATAAAATACTTCACCAGGACCAAATGTATATGTTCAGCCTTAGTGGGTTGGATTTTCATCAGATGAAAGAAAGCAATGCTAGAGTCAAACCCATTTTCACCCAGCAAAGCCAGGTGTTACACATCAAATATATTTTCTATAAACACAGAAAAAAGCAGTAATATGCTCTAAAATAGTGCAAATGTCCTCTTTTATGAATATTACATGCTCAACACCAGGGGTTCTAAGCTGAGAAACATGTGAATGTTATAAATAAAAATAAAATGGAGTTTGAAATGAACTATAGCTGTCAGGTCAGCAGGATCTTTCTGTGCTCTGTAATTTCAAATAAACTGTGGTCTGTGCTCTGCTACTATGGTTAATGCTACTTCTGGTGTCTGACAGGAAGTAGCATTTCTGCAGTAGCACCCCCAGGATTAAGGTGGACAAATATTGTGTCATATGTGATGTGGTGGAGGACCCAGTTGCACTCAGGAAGACATAGGAACCCATGAATATCATAGAAATAAATCTTTTAACTAAAAAAAACAACAAAAAAAAGCTGATGAGGCAGCTAAATATGATAATTGCAAATGTTGAGACACAGTAAACATGAAGGCAAACATGAGAGTGAAGAAGGTAAGGCTCTAACAAACTGAATGAGAAGGAAAGAGATTTTTTTAAAGGCAGAGGAAGGTTGATTATGGATGAGGCGCAGCTGAGGAGAGAGGCAAGGTGGCTTAATTAGAAGAATGTGCAACAGATGTGAGGGAGGAGAGAGAGCAGTGAGGAATAAGTGAGAGCAAGGGAAAATACACAAGGGTGAAAGAGTAAATAAATAAAGCACCCAAAAATAGACAAGGGGAAACATAAAACACAAAATCCCTTCAAAATAAAATCACAGGATGCCTGAAAAAAAAAACAGTCAGGAAAAAATAAAGCCAAAATTAACACAAAAACCTCACAACCCTAACATAATTATTTAAATATATACAAATCCATGGGTGTGGTTGAGAAAATGGACCAGCCAGTCCACACTTGTGGTGTGATGTGCTGCTTGTTGTTTGGCAGTTAGTGCCAGACATACTCACTCACACTGGCAAGTGTGTATGAAAGAGAGGCAAACTGTGAAACACTTAAGAGTAAAGCTTTATATCACTGCAGTCCTTTCACTCTGTGGATTTCATTGTGAGATTTATGTGGAATCTTTTGTATGTCCATATGAATCCCCAAAAATGTTCCATATACTTTTTAACTACACAGGAGATAAAGGACAAGACAGTCAAGAACTGATGGATACGATGGTTAAATTGATCACTAATAGAAACTGTGACTGATGTATTAAAAAACATTTGTGACATGTTTATATAGTTGAATCAATGAGAGTGTGGTGACCTAATCTGTATTAACATGAAGTGCTGTTCATGAATAGTTTTTGAGCGGGATTTCTCTAATTATAACAACAATAACAAAAAATGTCAGCATGGCAGTGCAGAAAAATGGAAATTCCTGGGTTCTAATCCCTGCTTGGGTTTTTCTGTATTGAGTTATGTCCAGGTAATCCAGTTTCCTCCTACAATCCAAACACAATTTTGTTTGGTTAACTGGCACCTTTAAATCGACCCTTTGAATGTGTGTTTGTGCATAAATGGTATACTGGATTGAGTCCCCATATGTACATACAAAAGTTATAAAACAAATAAAAAGCAGCTGTGGGATCCAGATCTTGTTTAACACAATATTGTATCTATTTCTGGTATCTCTTAGGTTCAGAGGAGTAATATATAAAAGTGAAGAAGAAAAATCAAGCGAGGGCATGGAGCTGTGATTGACTCATAAAATGAGCAGGTTCAAGAAGGAAAAGTGAGAGGGAGACTAAAGCGGTGGGAGGAGGAGGGATTGTTTGGGAGACATATGGGAGAGTGGGGACAGTTTGGGTGTTGGCTTTAATGATAGTTATTCAGGAGATGTGGTGCTAGCTGCAGAATTATGTTTGACAACCACAGGTGCAGAGAAGAGCAAAAGAAGCGTGACAGCAAGATAAAGAAATAAAAGAGTAACAGAGGCAGAGACATTATGAAATCACAGCAAACAAAACTAGAAAAGAACTAACAGTGTGTTCTCTCCTTTTACTGTTTAAACTGAGTTTTTCTTGTGCTTTTAGCTTTTCCCTCCCCTCAGTTTATATTCACTGGACTCCCCAATGGCCGCCTATTTTCTCCCAAGTCCTCTTCGTCTTCTCTCCTTTGTCACTCATCTGAGCCTTGTTTTTATTTCTGAGCTCATTTGGTTGACAAAAGAGGTAATTATCATGAAGTCCATGAAGATGCCACCTGAGAGGTGCAGAACATGTGCGTGCGTGTACGTCTGAGTGAGCGATCCAGTGTAATTATAAGGGATTAGTTGTTTATCACACTGCTGTTGTAAATCATACACGCAAGAGCACATAGACACATGGTATCACACGTACATATTCACAGGCTGATCCTGAAATGCTCCAGCAGATGTACAGCTGTGCTTTTCCTCAGATGGCGTATGGAGATTTGTGACTAGCTTGGAGTTGGCAGAGAGAACCCCATCTTTGCTCAGATTAAGAAGTTATTATACACCAATTAACATTTTCACATTTTCCTGCATTTCACTAATTTGCAATGCAGTGCTATTTGTGCTGATGAATTACAAATGCTGTTCTTCACAAAGTCAACATAGTACACTTCTTGGCCTCAGTGCTTTGAGTGGGCCAATATGCAGCATACGAGTACTGGTACTTTAAAGTTTTATTCCTCAGTGTAATAAGACTTTTGTTCAGCATATGGCACATAATGGGATGAGTTTCTCCAGCAGTGAGTACCACGCATGGACTGACCATCTTGGGCCAACTCACATTTTTGGTCCGGCCTGGGGCTGTCAGGATTTAACTAAAAAATATTTTTTATTGACCATGACTGCAAATTGGTTGATTTTCCTGAAGGAGAATTGGGCTGCTCCAAATAAAATCTCCAACTTTCTTTGGCCCGCCCCTCCCTTCCTGTTCCCATTCAGTGCCAGCCACTTTTAGATTTATCCCCCTCAGTGCCCGAGACTTGGAGCATTTTTACTGATTTTTGAAGGCTCACAGAATATTTTGTCCTATCACTATGTAAATTTTGAAACCACCATCGGAAAGATTAGTCTCTCTTCTTTCAGCAGCAAAAAAATGTTTCTACCTTTTTTCTGTTATTTAGTAATCTGCAGTACAAAAGAGCAACTTTCATCAAAATTCACCTGTTTCAGAACAGAAAGCTGAGATAAAGAGCTTTCTGTGTAACAAGGTTTTTCAAGCAGATCAGTGACTTTGATGTAAATATTTAATGTTTCAATGATTCATGCAACATCTGAACTATGTTTTACTTCTATGAAAGTAAAAAAACAACAGTAAAAAAGTACTTTTGATAGTTTATTTTATGTATAAAAATAGTCATTTATAGACAATGGAAGAAAAAAGCGACAGATTTATGATTCAGATACTCTGTGTGTGTGTGTGTAGGTGTGTGCGAGCATGTGCAGGCATGAGTGAGTGAGTTAGTCAGCCAGCCCCACCCCCCCGGCCATTGGTTCGTCCATCAACACTTACTGTGTGTTGTATGCAGCGAATCGTTCTCTATTTTCATCTTGCCTGAAGATGATTCTAACGTGAGATACTGGTCGGATGAATCCGCCTCAGGTTCACTAGAATCTCAAGAAGAATTGTCACGTTGGGCTGACGACATGACGAGCCCGACACAAAGAGCAGGATGGTGCAGCATTCGGCACAATACTCGGTCCTATAGATCGGACTCTGTCAGGTTCTCAGCAGCTGGTGAGTGGTGTTTGCAGATTTTGGACTACCTCTTATTGCAGGGCGTGGCAGCTGCTGATCGGTGCTTCCAGGTGCGGCTCGTTACCCAGCTCTCTGGGCTGTATTTATGCAGAAGAGGAACTGGACACAGATGCCAGTTAGTTCCACGACTGAACGTGGTAACATGTGGCCTGTGATAGGTGTTAGTCTACTGATTGTGCTCTAGTACTTACGTTCCCTTCTCCTCTCCCTCCTCCTAGTCCTCGTCCCAGGTCTTGTGTGCCTCCACTTGTGCTGGCCGTCTGCTGCGCCGTCCGGAGGGTTATTGGTTCCTTGTCGTGGCGTCTCCACGACCATCTCCCTGGCTCCTGGTCTGCTTCCGGTCCCCTCTGGACTTCCCACACCTGTCCTGGTCAGAACCACAGCCAAGCTGTCACCCCTGCCTCACCTTCATACCTGGATTACATCATCAACCTCGTGTAACATCATCAACTCCTGGAACTCACCACCACCACTGCTGGCTCCTCAGTACTCCTTCACACACACCCTGCCTCCACTACCCCGTAAGTTCTGTGGGCACACTCCCCACGCACCGCAGCCAGCACCATTACTCCTCTAGGAAATAACAACAGCAATAACCTGTTTCTCCTCCACCGCCAGATCTCCTCCGGTGTCACTCCTGCCCAAGATCTCCAGAGCTCGCACATTTCTCCCTGTAAAATTAGTATTGTACATATTAAACACTGTTTAACTGATTATGGTCTCTTGTGTGTTGGTCTGAAGTCTGGGTCGCTCTTAAAGTTCAAAACAAATCCCTGGAAACATGACAGAACTAACTGGCCACGAGAACTCTCAGACCCAGCTTCAGACCACACTAACCCAGCAGGGGATCCTGCTGGGCAAGCATGAACAGTTCATGAACCAGATTGCAACTAACCAAGCATTTTTGTCTGCTGACATGCACAGCCTTAGCCTTCGGGTCACGGAAGTGGTGTCTCGCCTCCAGTGCAGCCCGACACCGGCTGCGGCGTCCCTGTGTTCTGCTCCACGCCGCCCTCTGGCTTCCGAGAGGTGGCCATCCCCGATCCTGCACCCTTTGACGGAAACCAAAAAAACTGTAAGGGGTTTTTAAGACAGTGCAGCATTGTTTTTAATCAAGCTTCCCTCTCCTTCGGGTCTGATGCCAGCAAAACATCCTACATTATTGAGTGGCTACAAGACAAGGCATTAAGATGGGCAGACGCACACATAGAAAGTAACCCGATTGAATTAACACCCTACACAGAGTTCCTCGAGGCTTTCCGACTCCCCTTCTCTGAGTCGGATTCTCTAAGTGACTGTATGCAAGAACTCCTCGTTCTTCGTCCATGTCCTCACGAAATGGCGGAATTCGCCCTGGACCTCCGCATCTTAGCAGCTTGCACAGACTGGTCAGATGCTACTTTACGTAGCGTTTTCTACAATGCTCTTCCTGAACCTCTACAGGATGACATCTCCAACTGGGAAGAACCCAAGTCCATTGACGGACTCATTAAACTCGCCTTCCGTCTCGATGTGTGACGCCGAGACCGAACTCCACCTTCTTCCTCATCAGCTTCACCCCGAGTGGTAAGCTCTGCACGTCTCATTAGATGGCGCCAGTCGCCAGAACATTCTACCTCCCCAGAACCAATGCAAATTGGTAGAGCTAGATTAACCCGCCAGGAACGACAGCACCATCTGTCAGCAGGTCTTTGTTTGTTCTGTGCTTCTGCTAGTCACCAGGTTCGAGAGTGTAGGATGAAGCCAAAAAGAGAGCGCCCGTCAGTGAAATTGGGGGTCTTGACGGGCGAAGATCACAGTAAACTTCACCTGACTTTACCTGCTGCAGTGCAGAAACCTTCATGTGAATCTGTCCAATGTCGTGTGTTTATTGATTCAAGGTCAGAACAAAACCTCATGCACCCAGATTTAGCAATGAAGTGCGGACTCACTTTAACCCCTCTTGATTCTCCTATCAACATCAACGCGCTAGAAAGCAGCACTATGACGACTATTCACTTCACCACTAAACCAGTACTACTCACTGTTTCCGGTAACCATACGGAGAAATTAGGTTTAATTATCTTTCCCTCCACAGAAGCTCCCATAGTTTTGGGATATCCATGGCTCAACCTCCACAATCCTCAGCTCAATTGGACTACTCGCCAGATCCCAGCCTGTTATATTAATTTATTTGGCACAACCGCTTGTCCTTCTCTCTCCCATAGGTGGCAAGACCTTTTTGTTTTGTTTCTGCAGTAAACCCAATATTATCACACAAACAACTGTCTCTTACAAAATCTGTGATTGTTTTGTAACCTAACCCTGTTTTCTATGCTAAGGGTCATGGGGGTCTGGGACCCTTTTCTCATGGAGCAAGACAAGCACAGGTTTGAGAAGTGGTGCCATTGTAAGTAACAATGAGTTTTGATTTGCAAGATTTTATTAATGATCCAAGTTATGAGAAAGTGGAGTTGTGCCAAAAAGAGCTAGATGTTGACAGACTGAGAATCTCACCAGGCCAAACTTTGGCAAGCATGGTGATACCCGAAAAAGACGGATTTGATGTGAGCAAAAATATTGCTTTGGTGCCACCACTTCATGAAGCAGAGGTTGATTCCTACTTTATTTGCTTTGAATGAATTGCTATGCTCTTTCAGAACCTGTGATTGTTGCGTTATCTCACCCTGTATTCTACACTAAAGGTTGTAACAGTTAGCACTTAACACTAATGATTCCTAAACACTGAATATTTTTGTAAAATCCCTCCCTGGGTTTACTGTCAGTGAAGATTCCTGTGGACTTCCTTTGTCCTTTTTTATTTTATTTATTTAAAGCAGAACTAAGTAAGTTTTGCTCTCGCTCTCCCCCTACTGGTCCCCTGTGAAAGCTCACTGTCGTAACGTTCCCCCGCCGCCGCCGCAGACCCCCCCCCCCCCCCCCCCCCCCCCCCCCCCCCCCCC
>SSNP01000010.1:401198-516759 GCA_006937955.1 Pachypanchax playfairii | reverse complement strand
CCGCCGCAGACCCCCCCCCCCCCTCCACCCCGCCGCCGCCCCTCCAACAACAACGCGCAGAGAACGCTTTTGCAAGAAGAAAGAAAAACAAAACCAAGAAAATGTCTCGACAGGTGAGTATTATTGTCATCTTTGCGCTCCTAAGGGTGGCGTTGCTAACAACGGCAAGGGCTTCATGCTTGTATTTATGTACGTGAGTGTGAGTGCCGTAAAGCAGGTTTGTTCTGGCGAGATTAGTCAGGTCCGATCCACTGAAAGTTGCAAGTGCTGCTTTCAGGACACAGACCCCGGAGGGAGGAGAGGGACCCACGAATCACCCCGCCAAGTCCTTGTTTACCCCCACAGGGACTCTAGAAAACATTTATTGAGGTGAAAAAACTTACTTAGTTCTGCTTTAATGCTTTTGATATGCAAAAAAAACAATCAGACTATCTAATTCCAAAAAAATGATTTAACTGCTCCTTACTTTTTATTAAGTTTGTTTAATTATCAGTCCCTTTGACAGTCCGTTTCAATTGCACTGTTCAGCTAAACTGCTGTCATGTTTTATTTGCGTCACTTCTCAACTCATTTTTACCATCAACTTTTTTCCTTGCAGTGCAGATTGCCACAAATATTAACATCAGACAGATCAACTGTTAGTCTTTTTACTACTGCAAAATGTTCACTGCTGGTTTTTTGCGGCTGATAAATCATAGATGTACTGTAGCACTGCAGTGACCCTGCTTTGATGTACTATTTACTGTTGCACATTATGTTCATAGCTAATGGTGTCAGCACTGGTGTCTGGGAATGAGAGAGGGTGTTCAGGTAAATTCCTGATGGTGGTGAAAAGAAAAAGACAGCAGAAGATGCGGTGGTGGTAGTTGTGGCGTGGTTCCAGCTCACAGGAACTATTTTATGTTGGCTAATAAAAGCAACCTGTTGAACAGAAGAGTGGCTCTTCTTCCATAGCCTATGGCGAAGCTACAGTACATTGTGCCTCAGTCAGACTGTGTGTGTCACAGCTGACTGAGGCACAATCAGGGCAGAGTCAGTGGGATGGATCAAACTTTGCATATAATTGTTTAAAATCCTTTTTTTCATAAACACTTCTAGGGAAATAATCTTGGGTTGAAACTTGCAATGCAGTTATGAGTGCAATGTGTCCAGATGTTTGATATCGGGACAAATCGGTCAGATTTCAGATGCTTTGCTAAGCTGCCCATGACAGATTTTGCTTTCACCCACCATGTGAGACACATAGAGATCATCCTCTCACTTTTTCTGTGTGGCACCTGTGAAGCAAAGAAGAAGAGGTTGATTTGATAGTTTCACTACAGGTGATTTCTTCAAAATATAAGAAATATTGCACCAGCACAGTGTTTGAAACCAGGTGTATGAACCAGCTCTCTGTCGAACAGGTCTGAAATTCTATTGACTAAAAAATATTACTCAATAACAGTAACAATGGAAGATTGTTTAAGCTGAAAAAAATGAAAGAAGTTGGTCTAGAACCTGACTGCATTGTTCTGGGAGTCACAACCTGTCTTTTGGGAAATGGCACAACTCTTGTCTCTCCCGCTGGTCTGTGAGTAAAAGTAAAGTTGGAAAGGAAATTGACCTGCATGTTGTATTCTGGTAATCTGTCTGTTTTAAGTGGATTACTGTACATGACCTCTGCCTGTTTACTGACCAGTTGCCTGCTGTCTCCGCTGTTAATAGAGTGGCTCCTGCTGGTGAGCCTTTACACCTGCAAGCTGTTTCTTACCTCCACTCCGTCTTCAGCCAGTGCTTCTCCAGCTATCTCCTCACATCAGAAACTCACCTGGCACCTCATCTGCCCCTGCACATCTCAACCTGAAAATACTCCACTCCTCCTGTTCATCCACTGCTCACTACCTCTCATCCACTCCTCTGTTGAGGACTGCAGCTGCCATGCAACACCGCTGGTGCAGAGCTGATACATTATGTGCACCGCTCTGGTGGGAGAGAGAAAAGAAATCAGAATGCAATGCCACCCCTGGACTCCTGTTTGTTGACCTGTCTGCATCCATTAACCTGTCCATTTCTCAGCTTGCTCTTATCCTACATTTTCTTAAAAAAATACTGTTCATATCACCATCTGCCTCAGTCTGCTGCATCTTGGGTTCAGCCATACAAACACATATTACAATCTTCCATATTTAGAAACAGATTAACTGGCTTCAGTACTCCAGTCTGGTGTTTAAGCTATGATGTGACAGTTTGTTTACAGTTTGCTCCTTCAGTGACCTTGTGTACCCAAAATCTTCCAGTAAGTTCTCACCTAGACTGTGGTTCATCAATGACTTGTTTCCGGTAAGCTCTGGTCAAAAACTGCTCTGTATTGGTTCTTGGTTGCTTTTTTCATGGCCATCAGCTCTCACCCAACTATGTCCCTTAACAGGAATGTCACAACATAGTTATTCCCAAACACTAAAACTTTAAAACACAATAATTCTGATTTATTCATCTCCAAACACAATACAGCAATTGGTCATTTGCGTTCCACGGAAGTGCAATGATTTCGGGTTGTAGTGCTCAAGCAACAGCTCCAGACCAGGCACAAAGGGGAAGGTTTAAACAGTTTATTTCTTTTTCACAAATCTCATAGAGTCTTTAGTAAAAGCAATTTTCTGTCTGCTGCTGGACAGGAGGAGGAGGAAGACAGACAGCTTGGAGCGGCGCCTGTGAGTGGCGGATCAGGGTGTCATGATCTTCTGAGTTTCTGTTAGTGGACTTTATATCAAGCAGCAGACTCCAGACCAGGGACAAGAGGTAAGAGTTAAAAAAGAGAGTTTTAATATAACTCCTGGCACACAGCTGAATAAAGTCAGTTTGAAAAGATAAAATAATTCTGCTATTGCAGGTCAAGCAGGAGCAGGTTAGCAGCTGCTGACGGGAATAGTCCAGTCTGGACAAGTGGAGGAGAGGAGAGGTTAGTGACTGTACGTCAAGAAGGTGAGAAATAATAATTGGAGGAGACGGCTTACTGTTGTGATGATTTGCAGGAGTCCAAGGGAAGCAAGCAGATGCCAATCTGCTGAGGCTGGCATGTGAATGTTGCTGGAGGGCAGACCGACAAGCTTGAGAGGCAGGTGGATGCTGGGAGCTGGAGGAGCGGAGCGGAGGCAGGCCAGAGGAATACGAGGAGAGGCAGAGAGGAGGCCAGTATGGAAACCATCACCTGGGAGATCCTGGACGGAGGTGGTATGGAAACCACTGAGGAGGTCCGGGATGGAGGAGAAGACAGCCTGGGAGCTGTCAGGAGCGGAGGCTGGACCATGGAGGCCATAGTATAGGAACCATGGTGAGGAGGAAGGTCCAGCTGAGGAGATCTTAGGGAACAAACACAGGTGAGGTGAGCTCAAAGCACTCATGCGCAGAGTTGTGAGATTATGCTTTGTTCACTGAGTTGACCGTGTACCACAAATCAGAGTGGAACAATCTGGCTCCAGCTCTCTGCAACCACTCCTCCCTTAAGCCTGGCGGCTGATGATGGAATTGGATCCACCTGCCGGTGATGGCTGCCAGTAGTGAATCTTTAGTGTAAATCCTGACGCGCCTGATGGCGCAAAGGTGGGAGCTGATGGAAGGAGCAGGGAAGGCTGACAACCGAGTGAGACCTCGAAAGGAGAGAGACCGGTAGCTGAGAGTATGTGGGTATTGTGAGCATACTCCACCCACGCCATGTGCTGGCTTCACGCATCGGGAGATGAACTGGGGGCCCAGGTCGGAGAGAATCTCGGTGGGGATGCCGTAGAGCCGGAAGTCGTGGGTGGTGAGAAATTTGGCGATGACAGATGCGGAAGGGAGACTGGAGAGAGGGATGAGGTGACAGGCTTTAGAGAACTTGTCGATGACAGAGATGATGATGGACTTGTTATTAGATACAGGCAAACCCGTGATAAAATCAAGGGCAATGTGTGACCAGGGCCTGGAAGGAGTGGATAGCGGTTGGAGGAGACCACGGGTGGATGATGGGAGGACTTATTTCTGCTAGAGTTGGGGCAAGCAGACACAAACTTCGCCACATCTCTGTTGAGGGACAGCCACCAGAAATACCGGCGGAGGAGTCCGATGGTGCGACTGACTCCCGTGTGACAGGTAAACCTGGACGAGTGACCCCGCTGGATCACCCAGGATCGGACTGCGGACGGGACGTTGCAGCGGTTTTGAGGTCCAATGTCCGGCTCCGCCTGTAGCGCCTCTCGGATGGCCGCCTACAGCTCCCGAGTGACGGACCCAACGAAACAGGTGGATGGAAGGATGGGTGTGGTCCTCCAGCCGCTCTGATTTGTGGATCTGGGACAGAGCATCCGGCTTGATGTTTTTGGTGCCTGGACGGTAGGAGATTGAAAGGTAAACTGGGAAAAAAAAGGGACCATCTAAACTGTCAGGGATTGAGACGCTTAGCTGACTGTAGGTAGGAGAGGTTCTTGTGGTCCGTCCAGACTACCACCGGAAGCTCCGTTCCTTTGAGCCAGTGCCGCCACTCCTCCAGTGAAAGCTTAGTTGCCAAGAGCTCTCGATGCCCAATGTTATGATTTCGTTTGGCCGAGGAGAAGCGCTTGGAGAATAAAGCGCATGGGTGGAGCTTATTGTCCTCAGCCGAGCGCTTGGAGAGGACCGCTCCAACACCCACAGCGTCAACTTCTAAAACAAACTGAACAGAGGGATCAGGATGAATGAGAACAGGTGCTGATAAGAACCTCCGCTGCAGTTCTTGGAAGGCGTGGGCAGCCTCTGGGGTCCAATGGAATGAAGTCTTGGTCAAGATGAGAGCGGTGAGTGGGGCGGCTCGGATGAAGCGGCGATAGAAGTTGGCAAAACCCAGAAACTGTTGGAGTTGTTTCCGGGAACCAGGGGTTGGCCAATTTTCTACCGCCTTGGTCTTCACGGGGTCCGGCCTGAGCTGTCCACCCTTTAAAGTAAATCCAAGGAAGGTGACAGATGGTACATGAAATTCACATTTCTCCGCTTTCACATACAGCCAGTTCTCCAGGAGGCACTGGAGGACCAGGCAGACATGCTGCTGGTGTTCGTCGGGGTTTGCGGAGAAGATGAGAATGTCGTCAAGATAAACAAAAACAAACCAGATCAGGAAGTTTCTGAGGACGACATTAATGAGGGCCTGGAAGACAGCAGGGGTGTTCGTGAGGCCATTGGGCATCACCAGGTACTCAAAGTGCCCGATGTGCGTCTTGAAGGCTGTCTTCCATTCATCACCCTCACGGATGCGGACCAGGTGATAAGTGTTCCTCCGATAAAGCTTGAAGAAGATGGTGGCCTTCTGGACTGGTTCGAAAGCTGGAACTGGATCCCGGCATTCTCGCCGTCGACCTGACCCTTGGTTAAACCAGCACACTCGTAATATTAGAAGTGAAAGTAGAAAATATGAAAGACGATGGAAAAAAGAAAAAACTCTGACCTCCTTTCTGCTGCTTAAAGATGCCTGGAGGCAATGTCAGCGATCAGTTAAGATGGCCCGCTCTGAATTTTATTCTGCTATTGTTAACCAACACTCTGGTAACCAAGGGGTTCTTTTTTCTACTATCAACACTCTCCTGTCACCTAATGTCCCTCTTGCTAATCCCTCTGATGAGCTCTGTAACCAATTTTTGCATAATTTTTGCTCCAAAGTCTCCAGTATACGTGCTCAAATCCTGCCCAGCTCCCAGATATTGCTGCCTCCTTCTCCTCCCTCTCATTTCTTTGAGTGTTTTTCTCCCATTTCCCTTCCCCTTCTTTTAACTATAGTGGCTGGCATGAGGCCTTCGGGCTCACCCAATGACTTTTTTCCCCCTCGGCTCCTAAAGGAAGTTTTCCCTGTGGTGGCTCAATCGATCCTTGAGATCATAAATGCGTCCTTGATGGTAGGTAGCATTCCTCAGGTTTTTAAACATGCGGTTGTCCAGCCGGTCCTGAAAAAGCCGGGCCTGGACGCTAGTGACTTAAGTAATTTCCGTCCCATCTCCAAGCTCCCATTTCTGTCCAAATTGTTAGAGAAGGTGGCTTTTAGTCAGATCTCAGACTATCTTGATCATTTTAATGTCTTAGACCTGTTTCAGTCTGGTTTTCGCTCCCTTCACAGTACAGAGTCGGCACTACTTAGAGTTTTTAATGATATTTTACTCGCCTCTGACTTCGGCTCTTATGTCCTGCTGGTCCTCCTGGATCTATCCACAGCTTTTGATACTGTTGATCATGCTATTCTGCTGCAGCGCCTGGAGTCCTTAGTTGGCATCCGAGGATCAGCTCTCCAGTGGTTTCGCTCATACTTTCAGGCCAGAAGTTTTAATGTTGCATTAGGAAATTGTGCCTCTGCTGTGTCGCCTCTTACCTGTGGAGTTCCCCAAGGTTCAATTTTGGGTCCACTTCTTTTTAGCTTGTATCTTTTACCACTGGCAGGCATTTTAAAGAAATTTCAGGTGAATTACCACCTTTATGCCGATGACTGTCAGTTAAATGTGGCCCTAAAATCTACTGACCCAGTGCAACCCCTTTCTGATTGTATGGCTGAGATTAAGACTTGGCTCTCTGATAATTTTCTCCACTTAAACGAGTCTAAATTGGAAGCAATACTGTTTTCCCCTTGTTCTCCTGCTGCTGTAGTCCCGACTCTGCCCTCCTGTTTTTCGGCTCTACTGAAACCGAACATCAAAAATCTGGGGATCATCTTTGACTCTGACCTCAGATTTGATGTCCAGATTAATCAGGTTGTTAAATCATGTTTTTTCCACCTCCGTAGGCTGACCAAGCTAAAACCCATTTTGAGGAGAAAAGATCTTCACTCAGTCATCCATGCGTTTGTGACATCACGCCTTGATTATGCCAACTCTCTGTTATATGGTGCTCCTTCATCCGCAATAGTTCGTCTCCAGTTAGTACAAAATGCTGCTGCACGATTTTTAACTGGGACTACTTTGAAGCATCATATCACCCCTGTACTGGCTAACGCTATCGGGTTAAATTTAAGATCCTTTTATTTGCTTTTAAATCTTTGCATGCGCTCGGGCCACCCTACTTGGCGCAGCTTCCCTTACCCTATGTCCCGAGGCGTTCCCTGAGGTTCTCTGAGCAGCACTTGCTGCAGGTTCGTCCAGCCCGCTATAAGGCCCGCGGTGAGCGGGCGTTCTCAGTTTGCACCCCTAGTTTATGGAACCAGCTCCCCCTGACAGTCAGACTCGCCCCATCAGTTAGTATTTTTAAGATCTGTTTAAAGATTTACTTTTATTCTCAGGCTTTTAACTCTGTTGGGGCAGTCTAACCCCTTGCTGACCTTATTTTATTGTTTTTATGTTTGTTTTTATAGTATGTTTATTTTTATCTCTGTATTTGTTGCTTTTATTTGTGTACAGCACTTTGGTCTGCGTCACTGCAGTTTTTAAATGTGCTTTATAAATAAATTGATGATGATGATGATGATGATGATGATGAAGTGTTTGCAAAATTAATGTATCTGCTCGCGTAACACTGCATTCACAACTTGTGATACACTATCTACCCTAGAAGATGCAGCACTGTCGCAGTGTGCTGGAATGATCCAGACGTCATTTTTGAGCAGAGATGTGCTTTTCAAAGGCGGTAAAAATATGCGCAAAATTGGAAGCTGCAAACAGTTTCAGGTTTGATAAATCTCACTGTGCCAGGAACGCCAACTTATTTACATGTTCTCTTCCCAATATTGTGCGTCTTCTGAAAGAAATGCCCACATTGCATATTAATTAAGGACGCAAAAATGACTTTGCTCGTATAGCAGCAGGTTTAACAGACGCAGTTTTGCCTGTGCGCCGTTAGTCAATCACCTGCTGCTTGTTTTTGCGGCCGCTGAGCGGTTTGCGTCTGTTTTAACAACCGCAAACTGCTGGATGGATCAGGCCCATAGTTGTGGTTGTTGCTAAAGTGTTTGCTTTTGAATATGCGCATGATTAATATATCTAGGTTTAATAAATGTGACAGATTTTAGTATATTGACTTTATACTGTGCCCTTCGATGGAGTGGTGACCTGTCCAGGGTGTCCCCTGCCTCTTGCCCAAAGACCACTGGAAATAGGCACCAACTCCCTGCGACCCTGAACAGGAAGAAGCAGGTTCAGAAAACTGATGGATGGGACTTCATACTGTGGCAACTAATGCTTAGTGCCTTTTGGGAATACATATGTGTGAACCAGCTACATGCCTTTCATGCTTTGTAAGCTTGCATTCATGCAGATAAAAGATGAATTATTGGAATAATTCCGATTTTACTGTGACAAATGCCTCAACTGTGTTTCCCTAATAGTAAGTTTGTGGTAAGCTTGCATATGAAGCTTTGTGATCCCTTAGCCTTAGCAAGCTAGCTATAGTTGGCATCACTTTGTGGAAATTTATGATGATCCTTAAAGAAGCGATCCAGGTAAAAACAACAGAGGGGATGAAGGAAGAACCCAGCTTACTGTGCTCGCTGTGGGGCATTCTGCTTCACTGTTGGCACCACAGTATGGAACCACATCAGGTTTTCCCTCTGGCAGGGTGGGATGAATCTTTAGTGTTTACAATGCCAGCAAACTACTTGTGCATCTCACACTCGTTCTGTACAAGTCCTCCTATATCGACCAAGTTGTTTTATAGAGCCAGAGATAAATTATTCCCGCAGCATCCTGCTTCAGGCAGTATCCCACTGTCAGTCTGTCAGAGGTAAGAGCTCTCTCCATCAACACACAAAATCATCCCTTTAGGAAACACAATGAATTGTCATTTTTAAAACTATAATTTATTTTAAGTTAAACAGTTCTACACATCACAATGCAAAGATGAAAAATAATAATAAAGGTATCATCTTGAAATCATCATTTATTAGTTGATAGATAAACAAACAGTTTTTATCAGTGAAGTGATGCAGATGGGATGCAAAAGAAGGTTCCAGAGAATATTAGGCTTTAAGCAGGAGGAGGAGATGTAAAGCTTGTATCTCACTGCACCTAAATCTGCTGGTGCCAAATTGCAAACAGAATTCAACAGTGTGATTTCAAAATGTCTTGAAATGTTTATGAGCATTCTTAGTATCCTCGTGCGTCATCAGGCCTCTCTGTTGTTTTACTGGAATTTTGAATATTTCGAAAAATTTGCAAGACAGATTTGTGTGTTGAAAAATTCTCAAGTTAGTTTCTGGAAGTCCGAAAGGATGAGAACTGCTGGAAGACTTTGGGAAACTGTGGGGACCAATAAAACTCAATTGTGTCTGACTGGAAATGAAACAGAGATTCTGACATCCTAATTGCAACTAAATTAAGAGTAAAAGAAATAGAACTTGCAAACTAATTAAAACTTAATGTGACTAAAGTGAAATAAGAACATTCACCGAAAATTCATTCATACTTTTGACATATGCGAATGTACTGAATTCAATATGTTTCGAGTAGTGCATATGCGTTGTAGCCCCCCCCCGTTCCTCCTTTTCCCTCAATGGAGGAAACGCTTTCGTGAATCAGGAATTGCTTAGTTGTGTTTACGATCTGCATTGCTGGAGTTTTTTGTGGAACTACTACAACTTTGTTTCTTTAAACATCTTGGAGTCATCAATGGTAAAAGGCTTTTTATTGTTACTCAGTACAAGTGGTGCTAGTGCTGAAATGCTAGCTAGCGTGTATCACTGAAGCCTGATGCTGCACGCTGCAGCTTTTCACATGTTCATGTCAGATTCTCCCCGCTGATTCACAAGAGTTTCTGCTCATCTGTTTATTTTTTCACCATGGATAAGTAAATAACATAAAAAAAAACAATGGAAGAGTGCTTGTTTTAGTTACTCCTGCTTTTAATTTGACATCGTGCATCTGGTCTTCAACTCTTTCTCTTACTCTTTCGTTTGTTTAGACACACAAAAACCCCACCTCCCTCAACGTATTCAGCACACTCTGTTGTGCTGTGTGTGTTTGTGTAGGTGTGTGTGTTGTGCTTATTTGCATCTGCATAGTCTGTTTAGTTACACAAATATGATCGCAGCGCTTCCGCTAAGTAGTACTGAGGCCTAAGCAAACTACGTAGTACGTACAGAAATATGACTGACAATCTAGTAGCCAATAGATATCAAAACGGGTTCGTTATCTATTGGGTACTTTATTTCAAGCCCCACCAGGTCTATGATTTATTAATATTATAACTTTTTCTTTTGGAAATCGTAAGTACAAGACCACTACAAAATGATTTTAAAGTAAATTTGCATTGAAATTTGCTACAAAATCCTCTTTACCACCTTTAAGTCTCACCTTTGTTACAAATGCTATAAAACTGTAGCTTGCAGTGAGGTCATGGACTTATTAAAGGTGGTATAAAAAATATTTTCATTAAAAGCAATATTTTTAACAAAATAATGCTTCCACGGGGTGTTTAGAGGGTTGTAGAATGAAAATACAGCATTTCCTTTAAAAATTATATTTGAAGTAAAATATTATAAAATATTCAGTTTGACGGGCATGATGTTGGCATTTTGTTTACATCTATGAGTCTGGCACCCAGATGGCTGAAGGCTTTGTGCTGTGTTATTGTGTTCCAAGTTCCACATACCACCTTTAAAGCGGATATCCCTGATTTCAAATTGCCTAGCTTAGACTGTCAATAAAGTCAAAGGACTCACAGCCCCTGTCGTCGGGTAGAATTCCTAAGCCACACCCCCCCCAGGTTTGGAAACACACGTAGCCTCAGAAGATGACTGAGTGCAGGACACTGATCCGCAGTTCATTCAAGTACTGTAACATGGCGGAATCACCGGTAAGTGAAAATAATATAACAACGAACAACTGACATTAATTGTTACTTTGTCCTGAACCTGATGCGAAACCAGCTGGCGGCTGTTTCTCCTGCTGTCACATGGTAGAGCCGCGAACACTCCCAGCAGTGGTGTGCTGCAGTAATATGTCTCAGTTTTTTAGGAGCACAGAAGCCAAATAAATGTGGAAGTCCGTATGGCTGGAGAGACTGTCCAATCGTTCCTTTAGGACCAAACCATTTGATGTTTTTAGACAAATACGGGAGAACCACTTAATTATTTTTTTCACCTTTTTTCAATCTTCACAACATATCTTTCTCCAAGCTGTGTTAAAACGTTTTTAATGGAAATGAAAAAAAAAATTGTGCTAATTTGTTATGCAAATCAAGTATAGCAGCTTTAAATATACAATAAATAAAAGGGTCTTATTTCAATTCAGCTTTTTTATCCTTGAATGGCTGTCATACAAGAGTCATTTGTGAAGTGGAATAACCACTGTCCCTTGAAGTTGAAATGCCCACACTTCTTTAAAGAGGAAAGGGGAGGAAATCAGCTTTATGCTGTGCAGTCCAGAACATCCTATTAAAATTTAACAGTGTTTTGCTGTGGTAATTTGACAGGTCATGAATAAGTCTCATAAATAAAGTTGGCTCTTTTCAGCCAGTTCATTCAGATGTCATTTTGATATTTTTCAAATGTGTTACTATTTTTGTTCTGCTTTTGTTGGGTTGATCATATTTTATTAACTCTGTAAAATGCAGATTTTCATGCCTTTTGTATTTTGTCTCTGTATTTTCTGTGAGGAAGCAAATAATTTTGTTGTATTTTTTTTGCCCGGAACCAGATCTTTGATTCTGCCTGTGCCACCATGTTGACTGATTCATCTGGCACTGAGACACAAAAAAAAGCTGAAGATAAATGATTAGCTTAATAGAGCCACTGGTAGTACTGATGCTGTTGTCAGGCTGTTCTTTGGTTTTATTAAACAGAGTAATATTCTCAATCAATTTAGAGGTTAAAGAATAGTCTTATCCCTCTCCTTTATAGAAAGACTTGAAGCATGGACATTTTGAACCTCAGTCTCATAACAGACATGTTTATTTTGTTTTTCAAAATTGAATGGCTTCATTAATGTTTTGATATTTGCAGTTTCTGAATCTTGTGGTTTATTTATTATGATACAGTGTTCACTTTTAATGTTGCTAGATGTTTTATGGAAAGTTTATTCCACAAGTAAATTAAATGTTACATTTTATATAACCCTATCAACATTATAACACACGTTTCATACAAGTGTATGAATGAGTTCACTCCAGTGCATTTTCATCTGTAAAGGAATGTTTGGTGATTCAAAAGCAAGGTAATTTGTCTGAAGAAAACAGACCCATCTTACTTTTGTATGACCACAAGTTTGTCTCTCCATATTGGTCTCACTCCTCTTTTTTCAGAACTTCTCTGTCTTCCTGTATTGACAAATCTATTTTATCTAATACTATCGGTTTTCTCTGAAGTTCATTCCCAACTCATTCTTGTTTGTCATGGTGCTTTTCCACTGGCACCTACTCAGCCCTGCCCGACTCGCCATGATTTAGCCGGACATGACACGGTTCGTATCATGTTGTGTTTCCATTGTACTCACAGAAGTGAGGGTGAGAGGTGGATGAGGGTGGGGTTTTGCTCTGGTTTTACTCAACCTGTTGTGGTCTTCACATGACCATAGTCTGCTTTCATTTTCTTCAGCTTTTCGCCACACTGCATCGAAGTCCGCTGAATTAAAGCCACGAGCGGTCATGGAGTCTGTGAGCTCTATAAAATTTTTTTCATTTTGTGTCGCTCCGTCCAACTCTCCCTGCATCATTTTTTAACTCATTCAGTGCCAGCCACTTTCAGATTTCATATCCCCCTCAGTACCAGAGATATTTAGCATTTTTGCTGATTTTTGAAGGCCCACAGAATATTTTCTCCTATGACTATGTAAATTCTGAAACCATCAGCACAAAATTTAGTCTTTCTTCTTTCAAAAGCAAAAAAGTTTCTACCTCTTTCTGTTATTTAGTAATCTCCAGTACAAAAGAGAAACTTTTATGAAAATCCACATTTTTTAGGACTAAAAGCCAAGATAAAGAGCATTTTGTGTGAAGAGTAATTTATAGACAATTTCAACATTTGAATGAAACAAGAAAAAAAGCAGCATATTTCTGATTCAGAGTCTCTGTGTGTGTGTGTGTGTGTGTGGGTTTGTATCTCTGACCTCCTGGGGACCCGTTTCCTGACTTTTACTATCTTTCTGGGGTCCGAGGGTTCTTGTGCGGACCGAAGCCTGGTCCCCATGGGGGGGACTCCCCTTTTTAGGGTTAGGGGTTAGGTTTATAGGTATGGTGTGAATAGAGTTTTAGTTAGTCTTAGGGTTAGTTATAGATCAGTAACGGTTAAGGTTAGGAAAAGGGTTAGGGTATAAATCTAGTTACTAAAATCAATGGAAGTCAATGGACGGTCCCCATAAGGATAACAAAACACACTTGTGTGTGTGTGTGTGTGTGCACGCATGAGTGCGTGACTTAGTCAGTTTATCCCCCCCAATGGCAATTCGTTTGTCTATCAACACTTACCGTGTGTTTTATGTGGTGAATCGTTCTTTATTTTGCTCCCTGATGCCTTCAGAAGATCCTAACAGGAGATACTGGTTCAATAAATCCACCTCAGCTTCACTCGAATCGCCGGAAGAACCTCAACATCAGGCTGAAGACATCACAAGTCAGAAAAATGACGAGCTGGATCAAAAACCGTGCCACCTTTGACACAATACTTGTTCCCGGTAGATCCGACCATCATGATGGAGAGATTTTATCCATGTAATAAACTCCACCACCTTCTCAATTCTATCAGTTCTATACTAGTTTGTTATAACTCTGAACAACAAAATCACTTCCCAGCCACTTCACATGCTCTGAATCTCCCTTCCTCATTCACCGCCTGGCTCCTCCCCCGCTCCACATGCATTGTTACACAGTAAATAAGGGTGATCTCACCCAGAGTAGTGCACCTGCCCTCTCCTGGATCATGTGATTAAATACAGCCTGTAATGAATTCAAATTCAGCGAGCAGCTGCCCCAGAAGGCTTTGCGGGATTTAAGCCAATAAAAGCTGTAGAGACGTCAAGACGTTAATGGCACTGAGCGTTCGGATTCAGTCTGACGTCTATAGACGTCAATGGCACTGAATGAGTTAAAGAGGCCATTTCACACACATTTCAGGACTTTGTGGTCAAGATTCGGCTGGTTTCATCAGGCTCCGGGCAGCAACTCATTAATATTCATTATTCGAATTTGCTGGACTCAGATTGGGTAGCAAACTAGCCTAAGAGAGCAAGGTATAATGTTTCCTTCCCCGCTGCACATGGCAACAGCACACGTAGTCTCTTCCGGTTTGATACGATTTTATGCTACAGCTTTTAGCCAGCAGCATGCTAGGCGTGGTTTCAACTGCGGGAGCTGATGAATACTAACGAGCAAAGGAGCTGTAATGAAACAAATACAGGCTGTTTGAACTCGAGAGAACACGGGTTTTATCGCCACCTGCGTAGTTTGAGAGATAAAAACTGAAAGAGAAGTTATTGACCTGTTTTCACACCCACTATGAAGGTAAGAACACCTGTGGAGCTAAAATATTTAACAGAAACCTCAGAAAAAGAAAAAAACATTTTTAATGGAAGGGCCTCTTTCATTGTAACACAAGCAGTAACAACAACAAACGTTTTCAAAAGTTAAGCTATTTACCTTTTGCCACAACAATTAGATACCAGCAGTGAAGAGGTGGGCATGCTAGAGTCAGCCAATCACTGCACAATAGATTCCTTCGGCCCGACTCAGCCCTGATTGTACCAACTCCTGAGGTGAGCTTTATCATAGAAGTGGTCTAGCAGTGTTTCCTAAAGAAGTTCAAGTGCTAAACCAGGGTGTCAGGTTCTCAGCAGCTGGTATGTGGTGTTTGTGTTCAGCTTGGACTATCCTATCATTGCAGGGCGTGGCAGCAGCTGATCAGTGGTTCCAGGTGCGGCTCGTTACCCAGCGCTCTGTGGCTGGGTATTTAAGCAGAAGAGGAACTGGAGACAGACGCCAGTTTGTTACAACACTTACTGTGGTAATGTGTGGCCTGATCATTTAAGTCTGATTACAACTCTAGAAACAAAAGTACTTACCTGATCCTTTCCGTCCCGTCTCCTAGTCCTCGTCCTGGTCCTGAGCACCTTCTTTGTGCTGGCCGTCTGCCGCGCCGTCTGGAGGGCTCTTGGTTCCGTCGTGGTCCGTCACGACCGTCTCCTTTCCCTGGCTCTGGTCTGTCTCTGGATCTCCCGCACCTACCCTGGTCAGTACAACAACAACGCTGTCACCCCTGCCTCACCTTCATACCTGGAAACCAATCGTCTACTCTGGATTACCTTTACCACCATCATCACCTGGAAAATCACCACCACCACTGCTGGTTCCTCAGTCCTCCTCCACGCACTTCCTGCCTTCCCAGCACTGTAAGTTCTGTGAGCACATTCCCCACGCACCGCAGCCAGCAACATAAGTCATCTGTTAATCAATCCATCATTAACCTGTTTCTCCTCCGCTGTCAGATCTCCTCCCGAGCCGCTCCAGTCCCGGATCTCCAGTCCCTATCACATTATTCCTTATTGTTGTTCACTACCTGCACTGTTAATATTAAAACACCGTTTGCACTGATTGCAAGTCTCCTGTGTGTTGGTCTGAAGTTTGGGTTAACATTAGAGTTCAATACTAACCTCCAGGCATGACACAGGGCTGGTGGGTCTTTAATAAAGTTAAGAACTGATTTCATTTAGCTAAACCAAAGCATTATGTCACTTATAAGAAGGGCTTAATTTGAGCCGGATCCTGCAAGAACAAGATCCGGGAACTGTCTTATTTTGAAACGGTGTGTTCCGGTAACTGTTTGCTTGGATCCGTTAACGGCGCCAGTTGGGATAAATAACAGCGGCATCAAAATGCCAAAAAGGCAGTATAACTTACTTCTTCTGGGCTTCTCATCACTTTCTCTAGCCCTGCTTGACAATTTACACCCGCTGTGTGCCGGTGCACAACGCTTGGTCTGGTCCGACGGTTGTGTATGTGTGTGCGTTCTGGTATCAGTTTGGCCTCAGTGAATTCTGGTCTCATAGCCCTATTTGCATTTTGGTAACTTTTGATTTACAAATTAAGAACTGCTTATAAGTGTTTGATCCTCCAAATGTTTTAGTCTAAATTGATGTTTAACTGTTTGCTTTTGTACATAAACTACTTCTATGTTTATGTCAGACTGAGTAGAGAGCATTGTGACAGCCTGTCTTCATATTGGGAGAGAGTCACAGCGAGACTCTCAAGAATAAAAATAAACTACTCACAGGTACACTCACATCTGTTTGGACTAAAACTCCAGTATGCATGTGTGTCACTGTGAGCTTACATGTTCGAATGCACTCATGTGTGTAATTAGCAAAGCTGCTTCATTAGACAGTCACTGTGCAGACACACCTTTGGTCTCTGTCATTTTTGGCATCTTGTTTTGTTTCTGTTCTTTTTTTTATTATTATTATTCATCCTTCCTCCTACTGAGACACTTGCTCATGTCCTCTCTCCCATCACTGCCAATCCATATCTTCTTTTTTTAATTTCATCCTACATTGCTAAGTTTGTGCTCCAAACAGTTAAAAATATAATTCCTTTTGTGTACATTTAGTGTTTCTGTATTTTCTGACCTGTCCCTCAGCATCACAGCCTCAACAATGAGCGCTCTGCAGGATTATTTTCTTTCTCCACATTCATCCTTCTCCTGCAACATTTTTGTCAAACACTGCTTATACATTCTGTACATTCTGTACTTTTTGGGGGGATATTTATTGGTAAGTCTGTCCAAACTGTTTTTTAGTAGACAGTGACTTATATTAGCAGAAAGTGGTATTTTTTCTTTCTGAAGTGTGATAGGGGAACGATGAAAAATACAATCCAATGTGAAGAAAAGCAATTTTTTATGTTATCTAAAAACACAATCCCCACAAATCTGTAGTTTGAATGAGCTGTGCATCATGTGTTTACTTTGGCAACAGATGGTTGTTTTATTTCACTCAACGTATTTTTTGTTGTATAGGTACTTCACATCCATCAGTCACTGAACAATAAATGTGCATTATACATTCAACACATTTGTTCTTCAGCTGACAAATTGCAGTCCCTGAAAACATATGTGGTGGAGGGTGAAAACAGATGGAGAGAGAAACAACTAAAAGATGTATTCAAGTGAAATAAGAAAAATAGTTTAACTTTCATGTCTAAACTACTGAATCTATAATCAGCTTCTAAGCGTATCTGACACACTCAGGTCTCAATAAAACATTTAGAAGCATTAGAGGTTTCTTTAAAGGAGCAACAAGCGATTTTTCACCGCTAGGTGTGCTGTTGAGTACAGGATTGAGACCAAAACAAAGTCCGCTACGGACATTTAGCCACTACAGCTACAAGGTAAAAGAGCAGAACTGAATGCAAGCAGTATAAAGGATAAAGTCGACAACTTTTTCGCTTTCCAGAGCGAGTCATTACAGTAACACTAGATTAAAATAATGATTGTTCCTTACCTGTCCAGGAGAAGAAAAGCCAGCTCCGAGTCAAATCGTAAATTCTCTCATTCTCTCAGTACTCTCCATCTTGGAAAAGCAAGACCAATGTTTATCCTGGTTTTGTCCCTTGCTTTACCCGGTTTGTTTGTCATTGGCCGTGGTTTCTTGGGTGATGAAATGTGTTCCCGGTCATCTTCAGGTGAACGCTTTGCTCCGCCTTCCGCCATTTCGCTTCAACAATGTGTGTCGGCTGTACTGAGCGAAGGGAGGGCCTTCGCTCAGTACATGAAGGAGGCGGAGTTTCACATGCACGAACATGCACACAGAAGGAGACCACCTTTGTAAACAAGAGGCTCGATATCAACACAGAGAGATGGTGTGTGACCTCATGCTATGTTCCAGATGGAATTACACATCTAGAGCTTCACATTGCATATTTTGAATTCTTTCAAACTGGAAATGATGAATTTTCGCTTATTGCTCCTTTAACGAAACAGGAACAAATTTGTGTTTTCTGTTTGTTGTCCTGAACAGCAGGGTGTCCTCTCCAGAGGGGTTATACAAGTAGTAAAAATGCTTGGTTGGCCCAAAATCTGTCCGCAGGGTGGGGTTTCACTGTTTCACTGTAACAGACAAACACTGATTCTTGACTTGATTCAGCATTATCTGCAATGGTTTATAGCTTTACCAGTTTTCTGAAAATCTTGGAATTGTGCAATGATAGTTTGTAAATATAGATGTTTGAGGCTTAACAGCCAGAAATCTGCACATCCAGATGTATGTTGAAACGTATCTACAGGGCACAAATGTAATATTTATTGAGATGAAGTAATAATATCACACATACAACTTGTCAGATACACTTTAAATCTTTTAGCAGAAATACACAAAAAAGCTCAAAGCAACCATCTATAGGAAACTTATTAAATTACAGATCATGGATATAAAAAGTTTATATTGACTTTTTATTCTCAATGTTCTGTTTGAAATCGCTGAATCACTGGTTAAAAAAATATTAGCTTTGAGAATCATGTCATAATTTAATAATTGTTCCTTTTCTTTGCTCTGTTTCTGTGGAGAAGCTGCTTGATATTCAGCCAGCAACATTTTAACAGAAAAGAGCAGATGAGAGGGCAAAAGCTGTGTGAACAGAATGAGTATCCATTTGATAAAATCTTTGTACTTTTTTCTTTAGTATTGAAAAGAGACAATTTGTTATTTTTACAGATTGGTGTTTTCACTCATCCTTAATCTTGCCTAATGGTTCTCCAGTATGGAAGCATATATGTAACATAATTAAAGTTAAAATACATTAACAGAAATACTTTTTCATTTTCAAAATACAACTGCATTTTTGACTCATAATCCACTTCAAATAAACCAAGTAAACACTAACACTGTCTGGTGAGCTCAAAGATGCATCTGATGTTGAATGGCACTGCCACGGTTGCATGGTTATAAAATAGATGTCAGGAGTCTGGGCTGGTCTGTGTTTTTGTTTTGTTTATTTTTAGCTTCCCCTCTGTCAGTTACTTCCTCACTCTCTCCCCCTCCCTTCCAGTTGTTGTTTCCTCCTTTCCCTGTGGGTTGCAGGTCGCCAGGAGGCAGGCATTTGCTGATTACTCTGGACCGGATTCTGCCAACAGACACAGCTGTGATCACTCACTCATCAACCACAGTGACAGTTAAAAGATAAGGCTGGACAACAATTCGACGCCAGATCGTTGAACCGCTTGGGTGACGTTGGCCTTATGTGACCACAGTAATTTTTTGAGTGGGTGGCAAATAACACTTCTCGATTAGCTCCATCGTGACTCTGCAGTGTTGCAGAGAGGTAACCCGAGCATGATGAGAATACAACATCTATAAATCACATCCACACAATCACAACCACTGCAGGGAAGTCTTTGCCCCAATTTCATTATTCTTTAAATGATATTAGTTATTAACTTTGTCATAGTTTTCAGCCAGTTGCTCTAAATCCCTGTGTGCAGCTCTTTGGCGAGAAGCTGGAGACAACGGGCGGGCAGGGTCGACTGTGTCTGAGAGATGGTTTTATACCCCATGCAGGGGTGCTGCCAGAAATGAGCCCTATGGAAATCAAAATTTTGGGCCCCCTACATTTTTTACAGATAAAATTAACCCAGTTTATACTTGAAAAAAAAGATACTTAGCACATTGCTTAGTTAAAATGTCTGTTCTCATGGCTTCCTCTGTTCTCTCATCTTCCCTGTTATCTTCCTTTACACTTAAGGTTCACTCTGTGTTCTCATATTCCACTATTCTCACCACTTCTTCAACTTCCACACTCTTTCCTGGCAAAACTCTCTGTCTCTCTCTTGTTTCTGTGGGGTAAGAATAGGAAAATAATTTTTGTTCCCCAGTCAACAAGTTACAGCTTAGAAATAATATTTTCCTAACTGCATTGTTAAATAATATTATAGGAAATATATCATCATACAAAATTAGACAACTAAAACTTAATTAGTTTTTTACTGCTTTGGTAGCTGACCATGCTCACCTCACCTCACCTAACACTGAGAGGACTGGGTCAATAGTTGGAGGATGAGGTGCAGACAATAAAACTGACTCTTTATCTGTATAAGTAAATAACACACACATAATAAACATGTTATTTTTATTAGCCTATTTTTTTTTTTTTAACTCATTATAGCCAATTGTTACTACAACCACATGTTTTAGTCAGTTTTATATGATTTTTTCTGGGCCATTTTATTCATATTATCAACATCAAGTTTGACAGCATCGATCATAGCAGCAGCTCTTTGAACACACTGCAGACAGCAGAGATGTTATTATTGTTGGATGTAAATCATAATTCAGTAATTATTTTACTAAGCTAGCTCGATGAAAGAGGTCATGTAGCAACAGAAATAATTAAGTCTGAAAGTTTTGGAATATAGGAATCGGGCAAACTACCTTTCTTTTTGAAAAACTGTGTGACATACTGTGGACTTCGGCATTCTGTTTTTTCTTTCCTTTTTTTCTTTTCGTTTTTGATGCTCTAACTTTTGATGTGACAGGCCTGCCTGCGTTACTGTCTGCGATCCATCATAACAAGTGCTATGAGATGCTATGCTAGCGAGCTTGACTCAGACAGTGGAATGGACCATTGTGAAGGGGAGGGGTGTGACTGAAATAGTAAATACATTATTTGTTTGTTAAATATTAAATCTATAGTAAAAATGGACAAAATACACATTGAATGCATGAGGGGCCCTAGCACATTTAACGTACGTATGTATTAAAAAGAGAAAAGAAATAAGAAAAGTAAAGGGGGTCTGCTCTTCTGTGCCCTTCATCAGCCTGGGCCCTTAGAATCGCCCTATCCTTCAACCCCTTTACGGTGCCTGTGACCCCAGGAGGCGTGTCTTAGAGACCATGCCAGTGATGTAAACATGACCGTAGGCATGAACCGCTTTCAGCCAATTACAAATTTTATATGCAATAGCCACCTTTCAACCCTACGAGGGCAGCGTTAAGATGTTTTTAGACCAAAATCTAACAAGTTTACATATAAATGTCAAAAAATGCCCAGACACTGAAAGGTTAAGACTTGAGTTGGGCACCGAGAACCAGTTCTAAATAGGAATCGCTTCCTAACAGCCGGTTCCAGAATCATTAAGAAGATGTTTTAATTTTCTGATCCCACCTGTTATTTGTGAAGTTCCCCAGGGCTCCATTCTGGGGTTATTACCTTTAAAAAAATTATTGATTAGGTTCTATTTTGATCTAAAAGAAAATATGTTTCACATACATCCCTACTTGTTTTCTAAACCTTTATTTTCATCGTCCGACTGTTTAATACAAAAATGATCTGGTTTCTTAACACTTTTTTCCAAACTCATCAATGACACAAAGTAATTATTTTTGGCTCAAAGCCCATTCTTAGTAATTGCCAACATTTCTTACTCACCACAAATTATTCTGTAATCCATACCTCTCCATAAATTGAGACTGGTGTCATCCTTGGCAGCATACCTTTTGTTTTTGTTTCAAAAACAAATCAATACTCTCACTCAGTCTGCTTACTTTCATCTATGCACTGTCAACCATCTCTTACACCCAGTAGAACGCCTCCTATTATCCAAGCCCTTGTCACCCCTCATTGATTATTGCAGCTCTCTCCTTCTGGCTTATTCTACAAGTCCATTAGTAAACTTCAGTGGATTAAAAAATATGCTGCACATATTGTCACCAGAACCTGATCTTCTAAACTGATCACTCCCATCCATAAACAGCTGCACTAGTTCCATTCACTAATGCATTGAATTTAAAATTATTTTAGTCACTTTCAGAGTTCTTCACCATCTACAGTGAGGTTAAGAGCCTTTATCTTTTTTTATCTGTTTATCAAATCCTTCAAGTCTTCTCTATTTTTAAAAAGTTAATCCAGTTTCATGTTGTGATTTTCTCATATTGAATATTTTCTTTTGAATTTCCTGTTCTACCTGCTTAAAAAGAAGACTGTTGGGTTGTCTACAAAGAATTATGTAGCATCTTGCTTTTGGTTCTTTCTAAACTCAGGCTTCTTGAGAAGTGTATTACCTGTAGCTGACATGTTTCGGCGTGTTTACTTCCGCCTTCGTCAGAGCTGTTGTTTCTGTATATGTTACTTCCATTTGTGAGTGGGCAACAGGGGACGATGTCGCCCCCTGCTGCCCACTTCTTCCCTGGTGATGATGGAGTCCCAGCTGTGGTCCAATACTTACTATGGACCTCAGAACATCCCACAATACACAAAATGTCAGTCATCAGAACACTGTACCACAGAGCCAACATAATAACAGAAGATCAAGACCGGAAACTGGAGAATCAACACATACAAACTGCACTAAAAACCTGCGGCTACCCAAACTGGGCATTAAAAAAAGGAGAACAAGATGTAAACAAGGAAACATACAACAGACCACCCAAGAAGACGAAAGGGACAGTGAAACCGGAGCCAAAACCCATTATAACCCTCCCATACATTAAAGGAACAACAGAGAAAATAATGACTGTGATGAAAAAATACAACATCAACACCCCAACGAAACCATATATGACAATAAAACAAAAACGGATGCATCCAAAGGACAAAATACCATCCGATAAAAAATGCGGCGTTATCTACGAGATCCCATGCAAACTGTGCAATAAAACATACATAGGGGAAACTGGACATCAACTGAACACACGAAAAATAGAACATCAGAAAGAATGCGAGAAAGAAACAAAACGAAGACACACAAGAGCAACAAAACAAGAAGCAGAAACTACAATAAAAAAATCAGCCGTCACAGACCACTGCACAAGAGAAAACCATATCATGGACTGGGACAACACAAGGTTTATCAACACAGAACAAAAAAAATACAAAAGATGGATAAAAGAGGCGATTGAAATAAGAGGACGAGGCCACAACATCATGAACCGGGATGATGGAGTCTACTTGTTGGACCACAGCTGGGACTCCATCATCACCAGGGAAGAAGTGGGCAGCAGGGGGCGACATCGTCCCCTGTTGCCCACTCACAAATGGAAGTAACATCTACAGAAACAACAGCTCTGAAGAAAGCGGAAGTAAACACGCCGAAACATGTCAGCTACAGGTAATACACTTCTCAAGAAGCCTGAGTTTAGAAAGAACCAAAAGCAAGGTGATTTTTTCACACTCAGTTAGAACCTAACTCAAGATTTCAAAGAATTATGTAGCATAAAAAATAACTACAGTCTGCTATCTGTTGGCGTAATACATCTTTATTACCCAACATGTTGCAAAACTTGTGAATGAATGAAACTAGATAAAACATTTATGTAGGGTGTTAGTTTTAAATATGGACCAGAGGTGCAGACTTGTAGCTGGATGAGGTAATAAAAACATGTAAAACAAAAACTCACAAAGGCATTTCATGAGATTACAACACGTTAAACTGGGAAACAACAAAGCAAAGAAGAAAACCATCCAGTAAATGTTCTGCACTTGTCAGTCTCTTTCTAAACCTGCTCATTCCTTTTCAGGGTGGCAGTGAGCTGGTGCCTATCTCTAACTTTCATTGGGTGAGCAATGGGGTTACACTCTGGACAGGTCGCCAGTCCATCACAGGGCCACAGACAACCTTTCATATACACACACCTAGAGACAATTTAGAGTTGCCAATTACCCTATCATGCATATCTTTGGTCTTTGTGAGTGTGTCCATGTCATAATTAGTCAGAACCTGGACCAAAACACTGACCTGAGACTGAGAAGTAAGTAAAAAGTCTATTGAAATCAGACCATGTAGGCAGGAAAATATGGCACACATGTTACAGGAAATCTGGCTCTTGAAGCAGAGGAGAGAAAGGTGAGTTCACACTCACAGCACTTACAGTTGCAAAGTCAAATCACGTCTCTGTCTCTTACTGTAACTGTCAGCTACGCAGTTAACAGGTGACATCACCGTTTTTGGTATAAAGAGACATGCCCCCCTCCTGTCAAGGGAGGCTGGTTTGTTTGTTGGACGTCTGTGGTGGGTTAAGTGTTTCTTTTCCACGTAAGTGTTATATATTTTTTCTTTTACTAATATATTGGCTCTTGTCTTAAAACTACCACATTTACATCACTATTTGTACTCTGTTGTTAGCCGATTGACAGATGAAGGGCTTTTATTGAAACACGTCTGTTTTACACCCTTTGCAAACTAAGCAAAGTATGTTTTAAGCATTGTATGCAATGTTAACTTATTTAAATAACTTATTATGGTGATTTTAATATATATTTCATATTATGTCATATTTAAGAGTTGTTTATTTGTTTGTTAATGTCTGTACAGTTTTCACGGTGCAAGGTGCAAGATGATGATCGATGAGTAAGGAAACAACGAATAAACTATTTGCACCGGTCGAGGCCTCTCCGTCTTTCTTTTTGGTACCCAGGGCACAGTTACAGTGAAATCTCGGACGCATCGCAATCGCCACTCTTTCCAGAAACTGTGAGTAAATATGTTTGACACCTGTCAACGTCGTGGACTGCAAGAGACTCTCTTAAAGAGAAACGCCATCTGGTGAGAGCCTTTTGAAGAGACTGTAAATGCATCTAAATGGACTTTAAACTGCAACATCAATCAAGGACTGCTTAGGTCCTGAATTGTTATGAACATTTCAGGTTGTCTTGTCATATGAACTTGGATCGGTCATTTATGTACTCTGTTGTTATTTGAATGGGTAAAATATTCCAAATTGATATTGTGTATGTTTTCAGCTAAGTATGTATAACTAGGATGAAGTAAGTTAAAGTAGTAAAGTTATCACTGTACAAGAGTTCAGATATACACTTAAAAGACATGGTCAAATCTTTGGAGACCCAAACTCTCAGTTTATGCTCTCTAGAACTTACTCTAACAGAAAAAGGCCAAGAAATGCAGGAGCAACAGACTAAGAAAAATCAAAGGGTTTTTTCTAAAAACTATGATTCCTGGAGGGAGTTAGCAAAGGAAATAAGAACAAAACTAAAAACATTTTGTTCAGCAGATGATCTTGATAAATTGCAAAATGATACTAAAGATAAACGAGAAGTGGCGCATAATTTATATCAGGTCCTTTGTCAGGTCAATGCTACAAATCCAGACATTGTTAAGAAAATGGATGCCTGTATTGCTTTGACTGCAGAAACATGTGATTTGATGAGTAAGAGCTTAGAGGAAGTAGATAAGGTCTTTAATGACAGGTTGGAGAAAGAGCGTGACATTAAATAAAAAGGCCTATGGTTCTATTTTTGGTGGAACAGATACAGAAACAGTTGCTTCACAGTGTTTGGAGAGTCAAGTTTCTTGCTCAATATCAAGCTCAAAGTCCGCTAACAGAATTGATGCTGAAGCTGAATTGGCTGCTAAAATAGCAGAAGCAAAAGCGCTGGAACAAATTCAAGAGCAGCAAGCAAAGCTAAATAAACTAGAAGCGGAGTGGAAAATTAATGGAGCAAAGATGCTCGCAGAAATGGCGATGAAACTTGAGGAAGAAAAGACCAAACTGCAACAGCTGCAGGCAGCAAAGGAAATAAAGGTGGTAGCTGCAAGAGTGAAGGTGTATGACAACCAAGATGAAGACTTAAAGCATGAGCTTAATGAAGAGGAAGTCAGTCTTCAGGAGTCCAAACCTCACATTCCTCTAAATCCAGATGCTGTGACTTTTCAACCTCAAAATTAACATCATGAAGAATCAAATCTCAGTAATAAACTTACAAGTTTATTTATTTAAAATAGTTTACCTGTACCTGAAACATCAGTGTTTTATGGAGATCCTTTCAAATTTATAGATTGGAAAATATCTTTCATGGCATTAACTGACTCCAGATCCCTCACTGCATGTGAGAAAATGTTGTTTTTGAAGAGTTATGTTGTGGGAGAAGCACGTAAAGCAGTAGAAGGATTTTTCTATAGAAATTCTGAAGAAGCATATCAAGGAGCTTAGCAAGTTTTGCAGGAGAGATATGGAAGCCAAATTGTAATTCAAAGAGCTTTCAGAGAAAAGTTGAGGAAATGGTCGAAAATAGCTGCTAATTTGCAGATTTTCTTAAAGGTTGCATTGAGACCATTCCACATGTAAAGGGTTATCCATCCTGGATGATTGTGAGGAGAACCACAAACTCCTTCAAAAACTACCAGACTATATTATACAGCGATGGAGTCGGATTGTTGTGGATGAATTGGATACATGTCAACAATATCCATCCTTTGCCTATTTTACAGAGTTTCTCCAGAAGGAAGCAAGAATAGTATTTTATCCTATTACTTCCCCCCTTCTGTTGAGCACAAAACCCAAAGAGGAAAGATTTTCTAAAAGAACTAAAGTGTTAAACACCAGAGCTCAGCTGAACCTGCATGTTTCAGATTCATCTAAGTCTTTAAACCCAAAATCACCTTGTCTGGTCTGCAAGAATGAAAAGCATGGAGTTGCAAAATGTCCAACTTTTGATGCAAAAACTATGGAGCAGAAGAAAGCTTTCATACATCAACATTATTTGTGCTTCAGTTGTTTAAGGAAAGGACATACTATCAAAGACTGCAGAAGGAAACTTGTATGTAGCATATGTGGCAAACTTCATTCAACATGTATGCACATGGAGAAAGAGGCAGTATCTGGTTTTAACGCAGAAGTAACAACTAGTGATTCAGAGAAAAATGAATTTTATCGTGTTATGTCTCACACCTTGACACAATGCTTCTCCGCCACTTCCAGTATTGTTCCTGTTTTCGTGTCAGCTGTGAACCAGAAAGAGAAATTCTCATGCATGCCTTACTTGACACACAGAGTGACTCAAGCTTCATACTGGGAGATTTAATATCAGAATTAAACGTTAATACCCAACCGGTACAATTAAAGCTAAGTACAATGACGTCTATTGATACAGTGATAGCAAGTAAAGCTGCATGTGGTCTACAACTTCGTCGGTTTCACTCTTCAACATTTGTTCAACTACCTAAAGTCTACACAACGGACTTTATCCCAGTAGATAAATCCCATATCCTTACCAAGAATACAGCTCTGCAGTGGCCACATCTCAAACAGTTATCAGCATTGGCACCTAACCCTAACCCTAACCCTAATCATGGGGCCTATCATCCCAAGAAACCTGCCAAGTTGAGGGTTGTTTTTGACTGTTCAGCAAAGTTTCAGGGTATATCTTTAAATGACATTCTAAAGACAGGTCCAGATTTCATAAACTCACTATTTGGAGTACTCTGTAGATTCAAAAAGGAAGCTGTGGCTGTGACTTGTGATATTAAAGCAATGTTTCATCAGTTTTATGTTCCACCAAATCTGCAAAACTACCTGAGGTTCTTATGGTGGGAGAGAGGTAGATTGGAAACTGAGCCAAAGGAGTATAGCATGGTAGTGCACCTTTTCGGTGCTGGTTCATCCCCTTGATGTGCAAACTTTGGCCTCATATATCTGTCACAACAATACAAGGCTGACTTTCCTGCAGCATCATATTTTATTTTGAATAATTCCTATGTTGATGATGGTTTGATCAGTGTTCCATCTGTTTCAAAAACAACAGAGCTGATAACTGAGGCACAAGAGTTGTGCAAAAAAGGGGAACTACATCTGTGCAAGTTTACTTCAAATCGACCAGAGGCACTTTGTGGTGTTGCTCCCTCAGATAAAGCTGAGACCCATGTTCTTCTGACCCTCAGTTCAAATTCATCACATGAAAGTCATGTGCTTGGGATGCAGTGTTAATGGACTAGGATGTCTTCAGGTTCAACATTGACATAAAACCTCAACCCGTTAGTCGTCTGTTGTTTCATCACTCTATGACCCACTGGGGTTTATAGCACCCTTTATTTTGAAAGGCAAATACTTTCTTCAAGAACTGTGTCATAGAGGTATTGGATGGAATGAGACTCCTCCAAAAAACCTGTGCTCACGATGGGAAGACTGGCAAAATGATCTGCAAAAGTTAAAGGAAATTAAAATTCCTATGTCCCTTAGATTTTGGCAACATTGTCAGCGTGGAGCTTCATCATTTTTGTGATGCCAGTAGCACGGGATATGGTGCAGTTTCCTATCTGAGGTACAGAAATGATCATGATTAAGTGCTGCTTTGTAATGGCAAAAGCAAGAGTTGCACCTACCAACATCACAAGTATTCCAAGGTTGGAACTTACAGCTGCAGTAACCGCTACCAGATTGAGTGTGATGTTAAGGTCAGAGCTTCAGATGAAGATCAGTAAAGAATTTTTCTGGACAGATTCCCGAGTTGTTCTGGCTTATATCAACAATGAAGCCCGAAGATTTCCTGTGTTTGTAGCAAATCGTATCAAGTTTATCAGAGAAAGCACTGAACCTGGTCAGTGGCACTATGTAGAAACTGCAGAAAATCCAGCAGATTTTGCCTCAAGGGCTCTTGGTGCAGAAGACATTAAGTTGGCAAACTGGCTCTCGGGTCCAAGTTTTCTATGGAAGCCTGAGATAAATTCTTCTCCAAATCTGCAATCTGATCTTCTAGTTGGCAACCCTGAGGTAAAAGCAGTAAAAAGTAATTTAACCTGTGTCAAGGAAAAGGATATGCTTTCTCGTTTGAACAGTTTCTCCAGTTGGTCAACCCTTGTCAAGGTGATTGCCAGAATTAAAAGACTTGGCTCAAACTTACCACTCAGTAAAGGACTGGTTTCTGTGGAAGAAATGAGGAAAGCTGCAGAGAGTATAATTAGGCTAGTTCAACAACAAGCCTTTCCTGCTGAAGTAAAATATCTTGAATGAAAGGAAAGTCTCTCAAATACCAGTCCTCTAAGACAGCTTGACCCCTTCCTGAGTCAGGGACTTATTCGGGTTGGAGGAAGACTTAAAAACTCTACTCTCAGTCGAGAAGTAAAGCATCCAATCATCCTTCCAAAAAACAGCGACATCACAAGGCTAATCCTGCATCACTTTCATTCAGCCATTTTGCATCAAGGCTTGACTTGCTAAAGCTATTCTTGAGAGAAAATGCACCATGTTCAGAAATTGGGCTGTCAGAAAAGGAAGGAGAAGTGGAAGAAAGATAAAGCTAAGGCATTGTACTGTAAAAAAATGTTCTTTCAAAGTTTTTACGTCCAATTGAAAGAGCTAATGTAACGTTAGCAGGAGCAAGTGCAGTCACGATTAGCACTAACATTAGCCAACATGAAGATGCTGCTATACAGCCGACGACAGATGATGGTAACATTATTGAAACTGCTTCTGAGGAGGAGAGCGACATGAAAACTACGTTGGAGGAGAATAACATTATGGAAACTGTTTCAGAGCATAGCAACGTGCCTCGCAATTCTCTGGAGTGCATGCGACAAAGCGGGGAAGAGATGAGACCCACCATGACATTGACAGCTAACGTGGTTAGGTCTAACATTACTGAGGAGAGCAGTGAAGTTCTGCCTGGCTGTTCCCTGGACGAGCCAGAGCGACAGTCAGGTGAGATAGACTAGTAAATATAAGATTTTTTATAAAATCTGTAAAGCCCGAGGCTAAATTTTAATTCGATTTGACAGGACCCACGAGGGACGAGTGCAGGCCTCCCGAGGACTCAGATGAGGAGAGGGATGGATTTGACAGAGAGACAGAGTCGGAGAGCTACGAGAGTGATCCAGGGAAATGGCCCAACAGAATTACAAGTGTAGAGAGAGACAATATTGTCAGAGCAGTGGCAAATATTGATAACATTTCTTTGTTGAAAGGAAGTTCAGCTAAAGATTCAGAAGGCAAGCCTTTCCCGGACCATTTGTTATATTCTAAATCAACAAACGGACGTGAGAAAGTAAAAAGAGACTGGTTGCTGATTAGCAAATCGAATATGTCATTGCACTGTATCCCTTGCATGCTCTTCTCTGATGAACGAGAACAAAAATCTCACAGTGCGCTTAATAGCAAAATAGGGCTTATTGCATCTACCACAAAGTGGTAGAGACAATACAGTAAACTACCTGAGCATGAGAAAAGTGGTCCACATAAGCATTGCTTTTGGAAGTGGCGAAGTCTACAACACTCGCTGTTACACAGCACAGGAACCGACAGCCAGTTTCAAAAGGATTTCCAGACGCAAGTGGAAAAAAGGAGGCCATATTGAAGAGACTTTTAGACGTGACACCTTTTTTGGCTTGCAGAAATCTCGCTTTTAGAGGTGACAAATTTTGAGCTTGGTAATACTCATAATGGGAATTTTTTAGGACTCTGCGAGCTGATCTCTCACTATGACTCTGTTATGCGCGAGCATAACAGAGTCATAATAGAGTCATAATAAACGCGTACAAATGGAGAGGGAGACCAGCTCATTATCTTTCTCAGAATGAATTTATAAATCTGTGTGGACAACATGTTCGCAACACTATTCTCTACAAAGGTATAACATTGCCATCAACGATTACTGCGGACAAGGCTACGATAATGGAAGTAATATGTCTGGAAAAGTGAAAGGCGTACAAGCGCATATTCTCCAACTAAATCCACTGGCCACATTTTTTCCCTGCGTATCTCACACACTGAATTTAGTCGGTGTGCATGCTGTTCAGTCGTGTACAGAAATGGCAACCTTCTTTGGATGTATTAATCGCCTCTATCTGCTATTCAGTGCCAGCCCAGATCGGTGGTCTATATGCAAGGAAAAGACGCACTGCTCTCTCCACCGTTTGAGTAAAACCCGATGGAGCGCGCGTATTGACGCAGTCAGACCTGTTGCAGGCCATCTCCCCAGCATTATTGAAGCGATCGAATGCGTCATATCATCCTGCAAACTAACCAAGAGTTTAACACGCAGAGGAGACGCAGGTGCACAGGGGATGTGGGCGCACAAGACACTCCAGAAGTGACATTTAGGAATTCTGTGTTTTACATTGCTGTAGACAGCATTATTTCACAACTGGCTTCACGATTCCACACAATTCGTGGCATTTGCAATGACTTTAAGAGTACACTGATGTTTCAGAAGTTGAGTGAAGCGCAACTATGCACATCTTGTAGAACTCTGATATCAAAATATTCCAAGGATCTATCTGATGAGTTTAAAAAATAAAAGTTCCATCTGAAAAGGATTTACATTGCCACGTTCTCTTGACCATTTTCACCCATTGAGTTGCTCAACAAGATTTATGACATGAAGCTGGAGAGCATATACACTGACATTTGTATTGCATTGCAGATCTTTTGCACCTTACCGAGCCTTTAGCAAATTGAAAATTGTTAAGAATTATTTGCGCTCTACAATGAGTCAGGAGAGGATCTGCAATCTGGCAATGCTTTCTATCGAATGTGAACTGGCCCAGCAAATAGACATTATCAAGGACTTTGCTATTAGAAAGACAAGGAAGATGCAGCTGTAACTAAAGATGAAGAAAGGTAAGAACATGCATTTCATTATGCTAATTATGCAATGTGGATGTTCATGTGAAGCTGATGTGTAGTGTAGCTATAAGTGTTGTGTATTATCCTTTACATAAAAGGGTTTAAAAAAAAACAAAAAAAAGTGTTTTTTTGATTGGCGAGCTGGCTGGAAAAGCCCTGTGCACTTTGTGATAGAGTTTAATTTAATAATATCTCCTAAACAAATATGAAACACAATTTGTTGTTTTATAAGCTTTCATAATTAAGAATAATACACTCACCGGCCACTTTATTAGGTACACCATGCTAGTAACGGGTTGGACTCCCTTTTGCCTTCAGAACTGCCTCAATTCTTCGTGGCATAGATTCGACAAGGTGCTGGAAGCATTCCTCAGAGAGTTTGGTCCATATTGACATGATGGCATCACACAGTTGGCGCAGATTTGTCGGCTGCACATCCATGATGCAAATCTGCCGTTCCACCACATCCCAAAGATGCTCTATTGGATTGAGATCTGGTGACTGTGGAGGCCATTTGAGTACAAATGGGTACATGTTCAAGAAACCAGTCCGAGATGATTCCAGCTTTATGACATGGCGCATTATCTTGCTGAAAGTAGCCATCAGAAGTTGGGTACATTGTGGTCATAAAGGGATGGACATGGTCAGCAACAATACTCAGGTAGGCTGTGGCGTTGTAACGATGCTCAATTGGTACCAAGGGGCCCAAAGAGTGCCAAGAAAATATTCCCCACACCATTACACCACCACCACCAGCCTGAACCGTTGATACAAGGCAGGATGGATCCATGCTTTCATGTTGTTGACGCCAAATTCTGACCCTACCATCCGAATGTCGCAGCAGAAATCGAGACTCATCAGACCAGGCAACGTTTTTCCAATCTTCTATTGTCCAATTTCGACGAGCTTGTGCAAATTGTAGCCTCAGTTTCCTGTTCTTAGCTGAAAGGAGTGGCACCCGGCGTGGTCTTCTGCTGCTGTAGCCCATCTGCCTCAAAGTTCGACGTACTGTGCGTTCAGAGATGCTCTTCTGCCTACCTTGGTTGTAACGAGTGGTTATTTGAGTCACTGTTGCCTTTCTATCAGCTCAAAGCAGTCTGGCCATTCTCTTCTGACCTCTGGCATCAACAAGGCATTTCCGCCCACAGAACTGCCGCTCACTGGATATTTTTTCTTTTTCGGACCATTCTCTGTAAACCCTAGAGATGGTTGTGCGTGAAAATCCCAGTAGATCAGCAGTTTCTGAAATACTCAGACCAGCCATTCTGGCACCAACAACCATGCCACGTTCAGAGTCACTCAAATCACCTTTCTTCCCCATACTGATGCTCGGTTTGAACTGCAGGAGATTGTCTTGACCATGTGTACATGCCTAAATGCACTGAGTTGCCGTCATGTGATTGGCTGATTAGAAATTAAGTGTTAACGAGCAGTTGGACAGGTGTACCTAATAAAGTGGCCGGTGAATGTATGTAGATATTTTTAACATTCATCAAATGAAATAACTTTAAATGAGTAGCAGAGGTGCAGAAAGTGATGCCTTTAAACTAAAATATTAAAATCAGCAAAAAAAAAACCCCACGCAAATACAAACCCTATTATTTGGTTTTATTACTCAGAGAGTTAAAGCAAATAAAAACTGAATTCCCGTGATGTTTAGCAAGAGCCAGCGTGTTCGCAGTCCCTGCGTGTCCTCAGACATTGATGCAGCACAGATACAGATGCACTGCGTGGCAGGGTCTCTGCGCCTTGTGAGCTGTCTTATTAGGAGGCACAGATGCAAATTAAACTTTAGATAATTATTTTGTTTAGCATAAGACAGTTGGCTGTTAAGCTCAAGCGTCAGGTTGATACGTGCGACTGTAGGCTATGGGTACGCTGCGTGTGCATGTAGAGTTGGTGAAATCCCTGCACTGGTGTGGGCTATTGTAAAGGCACTACTGCAAATCATTTGGGGGGGGCACTATTCACTGGACCTTTCAGGGGCCTCAGTATTTCTCTCGACGGGCCTGCCTGTGAGAGAAGTTTCTCAACAGTGAAATTTATAAAAAACAGACTCAGGAGCACTTTGGCCCAGAAAAAAAATGGAGGCATTCATGCTCATGTGCACTGAGAAAGAAATTCTCATGTCTTTGGAAAATTATGCTGCAATAAACAATGTTGCAGAGACCAGTGCACTGCTCAGGCGCTTATTAATGCTTCAGGTTTCAACAGTTTTCTCTGAAACTTCCGTTATAGAGAAAATACTAGACAATGGCATCATTAGCAAAAAAGTTGTTATACAGTTAATACCATGAAGAGTAAAAAAATTAAAGACTGTTAAAAGTGGGTGCAACTTTTTATTTTATTTTCTCCCATTAAAAGTTCATTATGTAAGGTTTGAGATACCTGTAAACACTTATATGAACAGAATTTTTAAGTTCTGATATTGTTGAAAACAATGGGTTGGAAATGTGTACTGAAATAAATGTCATGCATGTCGTGAAGCGCGCATTATTTTTAATAAATGGGATATATTTGAAAAAAATAGACTAAATTAAGGCTTTAAACTGTGATTTTGTAGACTTGACATTTAGACTAAAATTTTAATTCTATGATTTTAAAATCAGGTTGTGATTTAAATTAGGCCTTCTGAGCCATGAAATTCCAGGGCTTAAAATGAGTCCCACTCCGGCCCTGCCGCTCAGCCACTAACCTCTCCTCTCCTCCACCCGATCGCTACTGTCAGTGGCTGCTGACCCACTCCAGCTTGTCCTGCAGAATCAACCACATTTTAATCATCGTTTTATCTTGCTTGTGTGTCTCTTTGCAAGGAGTCAAATTAAAACCTTTTGAATCCTCTCCTTTTGGTCCCTGGTCTGGAGTCTGCAGCTTGATTTAGAGTCCACTACAGAAACAGTGAAATCATGACAGAGCGTCTTCAGTCAGAGGGTTCTTCAGTTCTGCAGCAACACAAACCGCTACAGGAGATCCTTCCTGTTCACAGCTAGAACCCTCTATAATGACTCTCTGTAGAAAGACTGGTTTACAACATTTAAGTTCCCTTCAGGGATTAATAAAGTATTTTTTCTGAATCAGAATTTGAACAACTTCAGAAAAACATGGTCTGAAAAATGGAACTCCCGCCACTCACATTTTAATTTCCTTTAGTTTTTGCAAATATGGGACCAAGCTTAGCCAGTTGTTTGAAACACAAGTCAATAACACTTAAATATAATTTGCCACTTCAGTTTTATTTATCATAGCCATATCTCCTTCATAATTTAAAAATCTGGATGATTTGCAAAATGAGACCTATAGGCTTTACACTACTCAAAACTCTTCATGTTCCTTTCATGTCACCACTGCTCTGATTAATCTTCAAATTATTATTTTGCATGTCATATTAAAGGCAACTTGTTTTATATATCTTATATTTCATTTTTCAGTTAGCTGTCAATTAATAATTTAAAATTTCTTCCGATTATGTTCCTGTACTTAAATGGGTCCCCTAGTGTTTCTTTTAAAAGTCTTTCTCATTTTTTTTGTATGCAAGTAGTCTTTAATCAAAAGAGCAGTTTGTCAGATTTATATAAAGTATCTCATCGTTTCATCCTGGTGTGTTGTCTTGCATGTGACAATCGGTAGTCAAATTCAGTTTTGAGCTTGACTGAGTTGAAGAGAACAGTGACCTATCTTTCGATTCCCACACCACCCAAGCCAGAGAGCTTTACAGGAATGGCCCAGATTGTGAAAAAAAAAGCACTGACTTCTCGGGGTTTTTATTAGCTGTCAAAGTAGAAATACCACAGTAATGTGCTATGTTGTATATAATATACAGTAATGGTGCGTTCACACCGGCCACTTTGTCAACATCAAGTAACGCTGATAACGCTCCAAATTTGACGTTTGAAGTTGAAGCTCATAACGCCTGCCAGTCAGAGCGCATAGGCGTTAAAGCTCGAAAAGCCTGACCGAAAAAGAGCGCAAAGGCGGGGCTTCCTTTGTTATCGGATGTTCGGAGCTATGGCGGATCATATTGAGACAGTGGCTTGGATTTATTTACTTCGTAGATCTAGACAACGTCAACGTCGGGTGCATCAGCGCCGTTTGTGGATACACCCCATTCTTCAGATGCGTTCTGAGTTTGGTGAGTTTAACCATTTGCTCCAGGAGCTACGTTTGGATGAGGTTAATTTATCTTCCATTTTGGCTGATCCCGCTTCTTTCCAGCTACGTGCTGTGACGTCTTACGTCACTACGATGAGACGCTCTGATTGGTTGACATGCCGCTTTAAGAGCGTTAAGAGCGTCAAAAGTTCAGCTAGCTGAACTTTGACCTTTTGTAGCTTTTCAAGCTTTTCAAGCGTCAACGTCTGAAACGCTAGAAAAGCTTGAAAAGTTGCCGCTCATAACGCTCACAAAGCGACGCAGAGCCGTTGACGTCTGTCTGACGCCCGTCCACCACAGACTTTACATATAAACTTGCCGCTTATGAAGTTGATGGTTTGGCCGGTGTGAATGCACCTTAAGTCTATAGTTTATGAGCAAAATAACAAAAGTACAATGTCTTCCTAAATTATTTAGAGGACATGGCTTATTTAGATGACATGCAAATTATTTACAATTTATTATCTAATTATTTAGAGGAAATTAACAGGATTTATTATTAGTAATCAAATGGCTATCAGCATTTCCTGTCTGTTTTGGATTCAGTACCGAGCACTGTTTTCTGGATGTTTAGCTAATATCAAATGAGCTGTTAAAGGCAATCTGGATAATGTGAATCACACATTTTCTCAGCTGTGACAGAAGCCTTTTGTGGTAACAAAACAATATTTTCTATGCTACACTGTTGAATATTTTTCTTGGATTTATTTTTGAATGCACCCCCAACCTTATTACTGAATTGTGGAATGATGTTTACAGTTGAAAATGTCTTTAAATGTGCTTCTAGGGAAAAAACTAATGAGCAGAATAATCACAAGTTTAAAAGCTTGGTTACATCTTCTTTTGTCTTCAGAAGGAACTTTTTTCTATAGGAAATAAAGCTACTTATAAGTTTTTGCACTGCGCAAATTGCACAGTAAACCAGTAATTTAACATTCTCAGATAAGTCATGAACTGCACCCCCCAAAATCTCACTTGAATCTGCTTTATTAATTCTCTTTCTCTGTAAAACATGACAGTTCTCAAAGACAAGCAGCTATATTTTAGAATGCCTGTGTGTCTGTTTTCTTCATAGTTAGAAATTGTCTTTTGTCATGATAGTCAAGATTCTACATGTTCTTCCCAGAAACCTACCACTTTTGTTAAATGCATAATACTGGTTACTGGATGTGTGTGTGTCTTCAGTCTAAGCTTGGAAACATCAAGGTCAGAGTTTATTCTTTGGTGCATTCTACAAATATTACACACACAGACACAAATGATTGCTTTAACATCCCTGTGTGTCCCTCTGCTGAATCACATCTTTAACTGCTGGAGAAGTTTCAGTACCTTCCTGATCATGGGAGCTGTGATGTCTGGGGCATTAGAGGCTGATAGGGTCTCCCATTGCAAACTGGCATCAGAAGGCTCAATCTACAGGTGATTCAGAGACTTTGATGAGGAACAATCAGGGAAGGCATGATACCTTGCTTGGAATTTGGAGACCAGGGTACCTCTGTGGATCCAGACCTGAGGGGAAGCTCATTTTGTTGGTAATTATGTTTGATGGAATTTTATTGGACTGGATTGGCCAGGTCATCTTGTCTCATTACCTGACTGAAAACAATCACCCAAAAAAGCTCTTATAGTCTTCTGAATTTATATGCAACAATTTGTTGTTATTATTATTATTATAACTTCTGTTTAAAGCAAAAATTATAGAGCGTTCTCTTTTCTTAAGTATTAACAAGTGATATGAAAAATTTTATATCTAAAAAAAACGTGAGGAAACACTTATTGACAGACTTTCAATCTGTCTGCATTAAAATTTGGGTGGTTCAAGCTTGTTCCGTCAAGCTGCTTCGGCAGCAACTCTTTCATATTCATTATTAGAATTTGCTGGACTCTGATTAGCTAACAAACTAGCATATGAGAGCAAGGTATACTGTTTCCTGCCCCCATGGCAACGTCAAACGATCTCTCTTCCTGTTTGCTACGTCTTATGCTGCAGCTTTTAGCCAGCAGCATGCTAAGCGTTGTTTCAACTGCAGGAGCTGATGAATACTAACGAACAAAGGAGTTGTGACGAAACAGATACAGGCAGTTCGGACTCGGGAGAACTCGGGTGTTATCACCACCTGCGTAGTTTTAGAGATTAAAACTGAAAGAGAACTTGTTGACCTGTTTTCACACCCACTATGACGGTAAGAACACCTGTGGAGCTAAAATATTCAACAGAAACCTCAGAAAAAACATTTTTCATTCTTGTGCATGATCAAACAACGCAGTAACAGTTGACCTTATTTTGACATTAAAAAATATCTTTAAGCCTACTGTACTTCTTAGCATCAGGCAGAAACAGAACAGCATCAACAGTGTCGGTGGCAAGTCCAGTCCTCCTCTCCTCGATGACCCGTCCAGCTGCACTAAACGCGCACTTCTTGCTGCTGCTTCTGGCTGGGACATTCAGCACCAAGCAGGCCAGACGTGCCTGTAGCGATAACTCTAGAGACAGTCGCTGGCGTTTGGGGTATGAGAGAGCAGGAGGCCAGCGAGAGAGGGAGTGGGGCAGAAATAGCAGGTGTTGCATTCAAATGTTGCCATTTAAGCTGGATAAACAATTAACACAACACATTACTTTAATTTGCAGGTAACCGATGCATGCATGGGGAAAACATGCAAACTTCATGCAGAAAGGTCCCAGCCTGGTTTCAAACCCAGGACTGCTGCAATGCAACAGATACTAACTGCACCACTGTGCAGCCCCATCAGCCCCTGTATTTTCAATATTAAAAAGAACAAGTCAGTTGTCCCTACACATAACAGCCCTTTGTTGCTATCTTATGCATCATAAAATTAGTCTGTGTATCTAATAGGTTCAGCATGAACATGCTGTATATTATAGTGCTTGCTTTAAAAAAGGGGTGTGCATGCATGTGTGTGTTTGAGCGGTTCAAATAATAAACTCATCCATCTAAGTAAAGAACAACAAAGTCTGAAGTAAAAGTAACTACTCTTTAATTAGATTTAGTGCTTGTCACTAAGACAACTACTCCATCAAAGCGGCAATTTAGACATGTTTTTACAAGTCTCAGGCCCAACATCAGACAGCATAGTCCAATTAAAAGGAGCTCTTCAAAAACTCAAATGTGTTTCTTTCCTAAAAACTATGTGAGCTTAATTAACTTTATTTGTGCTTGGCTTTCCTGTGAACATATTTATTGAGATGTTTTTAAACCTTCTGTTCCTATCATGGAAAATTTTGTGGTCCTTCATTTTTGTGTTGGCGGGGAGATTTGTTATTAAGCCTTGATTTAAATACATTATAAAAGAAAATGGAATGGCAAAAAACAATATGGTGGAGGTGAAGAAAATCAAAAGATTTAAACATATTCATGATTCCTTCACTAAATTTTTTTCTTTCAGAGGATGTGAAAAAAGAGAATTTCAGGTCTACAACTTTTACAGAACTCAGCAGCACATATCCTGACAAAGACCAGGAAGCGGGAGCACATCACTCCGGTTTTAGAATCACTGCACTGGCTCCCGGTATGTTTCAAGATCGATTTTAAAATGTTGTTAATGGTTTTTAAGTGTCTTAATGGTCTTGGGCTTTCTTATCTCTTAGAATTGCTTTTACCATATGAACCATCGCGGTCTCTGCACTCCTCTGGCAGGCGTCTCCTTGTCATCCCTAAAATCAGGACACATACTCACGGTGAGGCATCCTTTAGTTATTATGGCCCTCGCCTCTGGAACGGGCTGCCGGAGGACCTCAGGGCCGTAGAGAACGTTCATGTTTTTAAGAACAGGCTCAAGACTCACCTTTTTAGCTTGGCTTTTAAATGATAATTTCTACTACAACTTTACCTTATTTATTTATTTATTAAATTTTTGTATGTTCTATTTTAACAGAAATTTATGATCAATATTATTTTTATATCTATATAACTTTATATATTACATTTCTATTAATTTAGCTTTTATCATTTTAACCTTGTCTTATCTTTCTCCAGTCTTCCTCTGTGGGAGCCTCTGCCACGGGGGCAGTGGTCGGATGTGGCGGCCTGGCTGCTTTCGGGTGTGCCGAGGTGGAGGTGGGGGTCTCCGCCCTACCTCCCCTGGGTGCCCTGTGTCGATGCCTCGGCGGCTGCGGTGGATCTACTGCTGTCGGGGCAGATGGCTCCCCTGATGGCGTTTCCTTGACTTAGCTTGTTTGGCTCATCTGACCTCAGCACAGCGTGTCTTATTCTCTTTTAACTTATGTTTTTAGGTGTGTGTTTGTGCGTGTGCGGAAAGATGTATGTTGTGAAGGGGCTTTATTGTGTGAATAATATTTATTTCTGGGGATGGGAGGGAATGTGGGGCCTTTTTTATTTTATTTTGTAAAGCACTTTGAGCTGCATTTCATTCATGATTATGTGCTATATAAATAAAGTTTTGATTTGATTTGATGTGGCTACAGTTACATTAAACCCAGACAGTCTGGAAGGAAGATAATATAGCCCAGAGAAAAACAAATGTCTTAGGCAGACACCACAAATATTCCATAAGAAAACAGAGGTCAAAAGCCTTCAGACTTTGGAGGATTTACATTAGGCTGTTTTTTGACTGTGAATACCAAGTGCAAGGATACCAAACCCTCCAAGAGATGCTCAAGTTCACTCCTTAGAACTCATTTTGAAAGTGAAGCAGTAGTATTTTTGTTATTGGTGGTAGAAGAGTGGGTTTTTGTGGGTTTCTTTTTAGTTTTTGAAAGGTTTTGTGTTCCCATTCCATGTGTTTGATTCTGGTTACATTCATTGTTATCGAATGTGAGAGCATTCCTTTTTCTGTTTGTTCCCCACATCCTACCTTATTTATCCTTTAGTCAGGTTTGGAGGGTTTTGTCATCAGTTCCTGTTGTGTCCTTCCATCCTGTGGTTAGATCCATGTACTTAGTTTGTTTTTCATTCCCTCTGTGCCCCAATTGGTAACTAGTTAAAGGTGGTATATGGAACTTGGAACAGAATAACACAGCATAAAGCCTTCAGCTATCTGGGTGCCAGGCTCGTTAACCCCCCCCCCCTCCTTACCCACTCTGATCCACAATCCGAATTAAATATCATGAGTTCAGCACACTAATCATGCTCTCCAGCCCTGCTTATCACACACTGATTCTGATAAAAGCAGCTCCTGTTTGAAGCTCAGTCATCGATTCAGTCCGTGGCAAAGAGCTCATAGTTGTCCTGCGGCTCCAAAACTTCCTGCAGTCTCTTTTAAGATCCTCTGTCCTCCTCACACACCATCCTACACGCCCCACTTATCCAGTAAAATAAATTTAAAAAAAACTAACCCTAACCCTCCCTGGTGTGTCTTCCAGTTGAAAATGTGGCCCAAAGCGCTCCTCCACTTAAGCAACATGTACCTTCGTATTAGCTAGCAGCTAATGAAAAACGTTTCCACACAGAACTTGCTCGTCACATGGGAAACCCCAGGGGAAACCCCCTATGGCAAGCAAATAAGGTACATAATCACCACATGACCCCAGTGCTTCCAGCTGGTTGATTGACCTGTAGACGCCACAGTACCAGTCTCACTGTGCTGGATTATTTACGGTATTAGGCAACACAAAATGGTGCCCGCTGCTCTGCCAGCCATTGGCTGGTAGATGTAAACAAAATGCCAACGTCGTGCCCGTCAAAATTAATATTTTATAATATTTTACTTCGAATATAATTTTTAAAGGAAATGCTGTATTTTCATTCTACAACCCTCTAAACACCCCGTGGAGGCATTATGTTGTTAAAAATATTGCTTTTTATAAAAATATTCCATATAACTGCTTTAATTGTCCCCACCTTGTAATCGCACCTTTGTCTTATAAACCAGCTTCATTTCAGGCAGTTTTGTTTGTGCATCAACGTCACAATCTTATGTATCTCCCATGTCTGTGTTGTTCTTGTTTTACTGCAACTTTGTTTTATCTTTAACTCATTCAGTGCCATTGACGTCTATAGACGTCAAACTGAATCCAAACACTCAGTGCCATTGACGTCTCTACAGCTTTTATTGGCTTCAATCCCGCAAAGCCTTCTGGGGCAGCTGCTCGCTGAATTTGAACTCATTACAGGCTGTATTTAGTCATACGATCCGGGAGGGGGCAGTGGTGCACTTCTCTGGGTGAGATCACCCTTATTTACTGTGTAACAATGCGTGTGGAGGGGGGGAGGAGCCAGGCACTCAGGACGAGACATACGTAAGGGAGATTCAGAGTCTGTGAAGCACCTAGGAAGTGATCTCGTTGTTCAGAGTTATTACAAACTAGTATAGAATTTATAGAATTGAGAAGGTGGTGGTGTTTATAACATGGATAAAATCCCTCTAGCATTACGGTCAGATCTACAGGGTATGAGTATTGTGTCGAAGGTGGCGCAGTTTTTGATCCAGCTCGTCATTTTCTGACTTGTGATGTCTTCAGCCTGATGTTGAGGTTCTTCTGGCGATTCTAGTGAACCTGAGGTGGTTTTATCCGACCAGTATCTCCTGTTAGGATCTTCTGAAGGTTGCAGGGAGCAAAATAAAGAATGATTCACCACATAAAACACACGGTAAGTGTTGATACACAAACGAATCGCCGTTGGGGGTGGAAGTCGCGCACTTATGTGTGCACACACACACACACACACACACACACACAGAGTATCTGAATCTGAAATTTGCTGCTTTTTTTTTGTATTTTATTCAAATGTTGAAATTGTCTATAAATGACTCTTTTTAGACATAAAATAAACTATCAAAAGTACTTTTTTACTGTTGTTTTTTCACTTTCATAGTAGTAAAACATAGTTCAGATGTTGCATGAATCATTGAAACATGAAATATTTACATCAAAGTCACTGATCTGCTTGAAAAACCTCTCTACACAAAACGCTCTTTATCTCAGCTTTTAGTCCTGAAATGTGAGGATTTTCATAAAAGTTGCTGTTTTGTAATGCAGGTTACTAAATAACAGAAAAAGGTAGATGTGACGTGAATGACGAGGCTTGCTGTACTATTTGACTCACTTTAAAAACAGCACCAACTCACAGCTACTGCTACAGTTTCAGAACAGCAGTTTCAACACTCAGTAAAAATGCTAAATATCTCTGGCACTGAGGGGGATATGACATCTGAAAGTGGCTAGCACTAAATGAGTTAATAAAAGTGTTTTGTTTGAGTTCATCCTGAGCCTTTTCCTGCATCTTGTGTCCTGTTTAAAATACTTTAAAACATGACAGTTGGAGCTTTTCTGATAATGACTATTTTATTTAACCTATTTTGCTGCCAATTGTTGAGGCAATTCCACTAATTCTTACTGAGAAAGTCAGTTTTTATTTTACATTATATTGTGGTTTCCATATCTTTCCATAATTAAATATATATTTCAAACACATTTGTCTTCACACACACAAACACACAGTTGTAGGTGTAGTTTTTACATTATCTAGAGTGAGAAATTCACCTGCCAACCTACCGAAGAAACTCAGTCGCTTGTATCTGTGATCTTGTTCTTTTGGCCAGAATCCAAACCTAATGACCATAAGATAACAAGCATTTATTTCTAAAAGAGGATGCTTTCTTTTTAAAAATAAGTACTTATTGATCAGAGACCCCATTGTGGATTTTTTTAGATGCACTCCAACAATAATCTTTTTTATAGTTGTATTATTGTAACAGGTTACATTTCCTTTTATTTTGAAGAAATGTACACACTGAGATAAATGAGTTATTTAAATATCTATGCATATTTTTTACCTACTGTGAACTACTCTCTGTTCATTAATGAATGAGATTTATTGTCATTATACAAGTACAGAGCACAAGTAAAACAAAAATTACTTTAAAGGCATATTTTCGCTCTCACTCTCCTGAGACAGCCACTGTGGGCGTCAAATGAGAGTATATAAGATACACATACACATACATACATGTATAAACTCATATATAGGAACCAGAAAGCACAGTAACCACACAAGGATTAGAAAGGAGAAAAAAAATTCCTCTCACACAGTGCTCTCACGTGGCGTTGCAGAGGGGAGCCGAGTATCACGTCAGCATTTTCCTCAGGGGAGGTTGGAATGTTGGCCTTGAGGCCCAGCCAAAATAAGACAAGAGAGATTAGGACAGAACTGAAGAATTCGACAGCTTTGAGTCCTTATGGTGCACTTTTTCAGCAGAAATGGACCAAATCTCATGAAAACAGCCAATCAATCACTCCTCCACACTGAGCCGAACCTGCAGCTTCTCCAAGATGACACCTATCCTAGATCCTAACCACATCAGTTTATGATCCAGACCCCCCCGAACTTTTAGTCTGAGTGCTGCCAGATAAGGCACATACTTTCCATTTTTCTCCAAATTTGTTGACATGTCAGGTATCTGACAGCTCCAATCAACAGGTATCCCATGATCCATCCCATGATACGTCCTCCACCAACAGAGTGTGGGTCGAGTCCGGGTATGGTGGCTCCCTCTTTCTAGAGCCTCAAATTGGAATAAAAAATAATTTCCAGTGCGTAAGTGACCACGATACCAGATCCATAGTTTCATGTTCAAAGAATTTATGGAGGGGAGACTCAAAGATGCACAAAAAGCGGGGAACAAGCAAAAGGGTGGGGGAGCAGGACCAAACAAGAAAGCGTGTGTACTCACCGAGATCAAGCAGAAAAAAAAGCAAGATATTTAGATATGCATAAGCTTACCCATGACAGGTTTTGTAATATTTTGTGACATTGTAGTGTTACTTTAATCAGTTTAGTCAACCCACCCTTAAATTTAAACAATCTTCCTCTGTTGGAATGGCTTAGAAAGTTTAATTAGCTTAATCAAAAATATTAATAGAATCCACTTTGCCATGATAGTAGGAGTGCCCCAGCACCACTAACTTAACATGTAAATGAGCAGTATTAGTCTAGAAAACTGGCAATTTTTATTTTTTATTTTTTAGGGCACTCGTGCACCCCAAATAGATTGCATCCTGGGCAGTTGCGCACATTGCCCATTGCAAAAACAATCTGTTTGTTGTCATCCTTTTAACTCTATTTTAAAAATTAAACAAAATACCCAAAGTAACTCGACTTGTGTTCTCATCTTTTGCTGATGATGAATGCAATGCCTGAGTGACATACATGCACTGTTGGGTTGATGTGGCACAATGACAATGGTCCCAAAGTTAAAACAGTTCCTAATGAGGCCCAGTTCATATCAGATGATGACCTCTCTACAATGTAAAAAATGATCTGAATGTGGATGGTCTTTGTAGGGACTTGGCAAAGTTCTCAGGTATGTATAATCTCCCCTTAATTTAAAATAGTGTTTGAAAGATCAACATGCAGAAAATTTCTTTATCGAGGTTGCAATTATCGTGGTAGCAACATATTGGGGTCCTGGGGGGAGGGTGTGGGTGCGTGATGATATATTATCAATGAAGTGAGGCCCACTTGCAACAGAGTATGTTGATTGCTGAGAGTATGAAGCAAGACAGGACAGGCAGACCTCATGTCTAGGCTGTGATTCCATTGCAAAGTAGTATCATGCTAGGATGACATGTTCTTTTAGCATGTAGATAATCTCTGATGTGGTCTGAGAGAACCTTGTAATCATAGAACCCTACATGCGGTGAGAATATTGTTGTGCATGGTAGGATCATTGCAGGAACTTACTAATGATGTTTAGAGCATGGTAAAGGCTCAAGATAGTGTTTCAGGATACTGAAAATAGCAGAGAAAGCCTGAGAAGTCTAACAGCATTTTTGCTGCCTTCACTCTAAAGGATGTTTAATAATTTTGGGAGGACTAACCACTCTATAGTGTTACAGATATCCATCCTAGTCTTATTATTGTTGACATCATTACTGAAACTCAGACCACAACAATTTCCAGCAGTGATTATTTTATAACAAATCTACATGAACTATTACTTTCTGACAACAGGACACAATACCTTACATCAAACCAGCTAGAGCCTTCTCAACACAAAATAATGACAAGATTTTGAGCAACATGTAATTTTAGTAAGGGTACTTGATACTATCTGCTTCTTTACGTTTCATTGAAATTGGAAAAACAGCTTTAACTCAGCACTTTTGTTCAGTATGTTTATGCACATGTTCTATGGAGTTTACTTGGGATTATCATTGGCAGCTCCTTGTGTGAGCACATTGTCTACATCCTTCTAACTCACATTTCATGCCAGTCACATCAACATGAAGGATAATCACCAAGAGCATTGCTCAGGTTTTGCATATCTATCAAGGTGTCTACTGCTCACTGCTGTTTGTACATGTGCACTGGTTTTCACATGAGTATATTTATGCATATACACATATGTGAGCTGGTGGATATGCAATTCAGATTACTAATTGCCAGCTGGCATTTCTCATCCCTAAGCCAATTCTCCAAGAATGATTGGCATTTAACAAACAGTGTGACTTCATATTTGGTCACTTCACAGCCTGGTGATTAGCCATTGTCCGCATAAGACCAATGATGATTGGCATTTGTGCAGAATCACGAACACACAGTGGCTTGTTATGCTGTTCATGATGCTGAATCTAATCAGTGATTTCTTAGCCACAAAGTGATATATTTAAATTGATCTAGGGAGTAGAGATTTTATGCTTTCATCAACCCAAAATCAAATGGGTTGATTAGCATAAATTTCTCCAAATAGGAACACACTTATGAAAGCACTCTTTAAAGATGTGTTTACTTGTAATATTTTCGTCTATCATTGTTTTTGAGGACTATTAATTATTCCAAACCTTTTTTCTGTTTTAAATTGTTTTGGGTTTAATTATTTAACTATTTTTGCTGCCTCTTTTCCCTTTTAAGTGCCAAGACAAAAGCCTTATCCAGTTAACTATTCCGGTGAAGACACTGTGTTGTTGCAATTAAAGCCAGTTTTTGCTTTTGACTTTTTAAATAATTTTCAAATTGAAAAAAACTGTAAAACAAAAACTTTGTCATAAGGAAAAGCCTAAAAATCTGTTCATGCTATGTATGACTTTTTTCAACAACTCAAATACTGAAATCTTGGTAATAACGGATGATTTATTCCTATACTCTTTCTAATCTGTATAGAAATGATTAAAATAGAAATTTAGAAAAACAGATATGATTTGTTGTTGGTTTTTAGCTCATAGCATGTTCCAAGTAGCACCATGACTGCATGTGCAGAAAGTTTCAATTTTCAATTTAGAAGTCACCATAGAAAGTCCACTGAAGTTTTCAAAAGTGAGAAGATTCAGTGTAGGAGAGTAGACAGCAGAGGCAACCCTGAAGCAAATGTTAAATTTGGATTCAATCCTAAACCAATTAGGGCAGCCAGGCAGCAAGCTTAACCAGACACTGTTATTTGACACCTGAGAGCAGAATATTTTATCAGCAGAGCATTCAGACCTTAACTGAGTTAGTGGCAAGCATGTGTTGATTAGTTACACTGTAAAACGTCAAATTTACAAAATCTCCCATCCTGAGCCATCACCAGATGCTGTGTCACATAGTTTTCTCATTACTGCAGCTTTGTGAAAGATTTCCCCATTCTACAATTTGAATGACTCTGTGTAAGCCACACCTCTTTGCTAAAACATCTACAGCATCTTCTTACTTCTTTGCTGTCAGTCCTAAAATTGGTAAATGCTATTTGTGTTAGCATATGTATGAGTTTCTAGTAGCTACTGGATGAGCTCCAATATCAACCCTTGAAACCATTTAATTTGTATATAGCACCAAACGTGAGAACAACTATCTTAAATAAAACTGAGTCTTCAGTCAATTTGTAATTATTTTATTTACATTTTTAATAAATTATTAAATCTGCTGCTCACACAGTTAGTGTTTTATTGAAGTTTGTAAACTGTTTATTCTGATGCCATATTCAATCAAACTTTATTTTGGACAGTTACCAAACATTTATGTTGCCTCTCATTATATTGGAGTAGTTGTGTCCTATAGCTATGATTTTGGAGACTAAAAATCAAAATTTTATTTACTGAATATAACATTAAGCTTTAAAATAACTAAAAATAGAATTGTAAAAAAATGCCAACAGTAGAGAGATGTCTTTGAATGCAAATTTAGACACTGACAAAACAGCACAAAAATTCTAAAGTACAATAAGTTAGAATCAGTTTTGTATTTTGGCCAAATATATGTACACACACACCAAAAGACTCATTATCAAATAAATGAAGGGCCCCTGCTGATATTTTTGGTTTACAGGCTTTTGTTTTGGAAATACAGCGGTAATTCTCATTCCACAGAACAGGTTCTGCTTCCCCTGACAAATTTATTCAGTCTCTGTTTTACTTCCAGTCTTATTGATTACCGTTACATTTGCGATAGAGTGGTTTTATTACAAGCTGTTTAATGCTTTGATATTTTTTTCAGCACAGATCAGGCAGATCAACTGTTAGTCTATTTACTGTTTGTTCTGAAAGACTCTATTTCTGGATCAAAGTCATAAAGATGCCCATAAACTCAGTTTAGTCTGATGGTCACTGATGTGCAAAGTAAATATTTTATATTAAGCCACAAGCTAGTTGAAAAATTGGTTATAGAAAAGTATATAGCTTTTTTAATCAGTCAGATTTCACTGTGTCCCAGCTGCATGAGTGCTACATGAGGGTGGGGTCAGCATGTCAGGGTGTTTATAATAATAATAATAATATACTGTAATTTATAATTGTATTGATCCCACTTTGGGAAATTATTGCTCTGCATTTGACCCATCTGCAAAAAAATTGGAGTGCAGCCATTTTGTGCGGCAGTCGGGATCGAACCCTTGTCTCATGATCAAAAAACAAGCTCCTTCTCCATTTGGCTATAGCAATGTTTGGGGAATTGCTGATCCAAGGTGCAGCAGGCTCGAGTAAATGAAATACTGTTAATAACATTAGAACACAAAAGCTAAAGGGGATCACAGGAGACAGACATCTGTGGCTGGTGTGTGAGTGTCGGTGGAGGGCGGACAGGCAGGCTCTGAGTGTGGTAGGTGGATCCTGGGAGCTGGAGGAGGGGAGCAGAGGCAGGCCAGAGAAATCCAGCAAAAGGAGAGGAGAGGCTGGACCAGGGAGACCACAGTGTGGAAACTGTGATGAGGAGGGAGGTCCAGCTGAGGTGGTCCTGAAGGAGAGCACAGGTAAGGATGAGCACAAAGTCTCTTAGCACAACAAAGCTGCTAGAATAAACTTTAGATTAACTAAGTCAACCGTATACCTCTAAGCGGCATGACATCTGACAAAAACATATTACAAGCACCAAAGACCCACAACCCTGACAACCCCCTTCCTCCCTTGCAAAGATCATCCCATTGTCTCATGTAAATGGGGGCTTTTAGAAATTCAAATTTTGTTCAAGTTTCAAATTGTGGAAATATGCCAGTCTAATCATACCTGATCGAGATGGCCAAAAAAATCTCTTTTCCGAAGTCATTTGAATTAATTTGGGAAGAGAGATAAGTTTTTGATGATGGTGTAGAGCAGGGCTGCTCAATACGTAGATCACGAGATCGATCGCAAAGCTACTATTGGTAGATCGCGTGACACGTCATTTGACTGATATACAGGGCAGCCAGTCAGATGACATCTGTATTTTTTTCAAGCTTTGGTCACTGTGCATGCGCAAACAACAGCTCTAAGTGCAACTTATCTAACAGGCTAGAACGTTTTGCTTTCTTTTTTTTTCCTCTTAAACTTAAAGAGGCCATTCCATTAAAAACAGCTTTTCTGGGGTTTCTGTTGAATATTTTAGCTCCACAGGTGTTCTTACCTTCATAGTGGGTGTGAACAGAGGTCAACAACTTCCCTTTCAGTTTTTATCTCTCAAACTATGCAGGTGGCGATAACACCTGAGTTCGAACGGCCTGTACTTGTTTTGTCACTTGAAATTTCACGTGAGATTTGGAGTTTTGCAAACCCACAAAAATCCGTCTTGTACCGCACCATTGAAAACCGTCTATTTCGGTCCAAAAAATATTCAGACCAATCATGTATTAGTATTGTGCTTTGGGGCAAGTTTTTAGATTGGCAGCATGTGCCCTGGCAGACAAAGCAAAACAAACATGGCTTTGCCTGGTGGATGTACACATAAAAGCGGTTATCGAATCTGTTTTAGGAGCACTAGAGACGATTTCTTCATTGAAAATTCATCAAAGGTACAAACTTTGTGCATTTCTTGATGGTAAAGATGTGTTTTGCTTTTCTTAGTGGTAACAATTTGAGTGTTTTTCTCCCAAATGGATTTGCAAGAGCTTGATTTACTGTGATTGACTAAAGACAATTCATCAAAGGCAAACACTTGCTGTCCTCCAATCAGCTTAAAATATTATACCTGATGTCCCTCCCTTTTATAAACAGTTTCAAATGGAGCAGTTCCAGATGTATGTGTCCCCAAATCGAGAAGAAGCGGGGCTACACATAGATCTAGCAGAGCCAGGTTATGGGAGGTGGTCTGATCAGGGCTAAGTTAAACCGCACTGCCCATTGTGCAGTGACTGGCTATGATAGATGATGATGCTAGCATGCACGCCTCTTCACTGCTGGCCTCTAGCTGTGTTGCCATTTATTGACTCTTTTCGTCACACCAATCAAACTTTTGAAAACATTTGTAGTTGTTACTGCTTGTATTACAATTAAAAAAGGATACAGGGGGAGTTGACAAGAGCAACGTGAAACAACGTTTTTTAAGAGCTCTAGGGCTCCATGGCCGTTAATGGCTTTAATTCAGCGGACTTTGAAGAGGTGTCGAGAGAAGCTAAAGAAGATGAAAGTGGACTACCATGCTGTGAAAGACCACAACAGCCAGAGGGAAACCAGAGTGAAACCATGCCCTCGCTCATGCCTTCACCTTTGGAAACACAACAGGTATGAGCCATTTTGAGTTGGGGCATGCCATGCAGGGCTAGAAAATGTCAGTGGAAAAGCATATGTGACGCTGTATAGGTCTGACACACATGAAAGAGTTGTTAAGTAAATGTTGGGTTTTATTACTGATCTTTTCATTATTCTAGGCTGTGGCCAGCAGCAGCAAACAAAACAAAAAAAAAAATACTCTGTGAAATGTGTTGACCTAAAATGGACAGAAAAACAAAATGTACATACTTCACATGCAAGAATTACATATGCAGTTATAATATATAGAAATAAAACATACTCTTTTTGCTGTAATGAAATCTTGATATAACTTGCAGGAACAAATCTTGTTTTGTTATCCTGACAACTGAAGCCTTTTTGTCTGAAGTCTGATAAACGTTATTCTGACAACTAACACCTTTTCGTATGATAGCTGATGCAGTTTTGCCTGACGCATGAGGCTGTTTTGTGTTGGTCTGAGGATGTCCTAAAATTCTGACGTCTGATGGATGTTATCCTGATATTTTACACCTTTTCGTTTGATACCTGAGTTCGTTTTGGCTGACACAAGGGGCCTGACGTGTTGGCCTGAGAATGTCCTAAAATAGACACCGTACTTACCTGAATGGGTTAAAGTTCTAATAAAAATTCATAAACAACCTTGCTTCCTTTGTCACTCATAACTGTTTCTCTTTTTTATTTAATTACATTTCATTAAAACGCAGATGAAAAATGACTAGCACTTTAAATCATAAATGTGATGAAATAAGGGTAAAGAGCAAATATTAACCATGTATTCTGTTTATATCACTTGTATTTGGGAGGAAGTATCTGTTGGGAATTTTAACATAAAATTGTTTGACTGAATTGTGTGAATTAAAATCCCAACATGCAACGGGTCCAACAGACTTGGTAGGTCCATGTAATGTAAAAGTTACTCAAACCTTTTATATTCATTCTTTTCTAAGAATAATCCAATTGTGAATTTATCTCATGTCTCTCTTGCTCACTCCTCTGGGTGCATAAGAAAACAACGCTATATTGCTAATGTTTCTTTTCTTCATGCCCTCTTTCCTTTGCTGTCGTTTCCTTCAATCTTCTTTCCAAGAAGCAATCTCTGACGCACATACAGCTTCTGGAAGGTACCTATCTTTACACATTCAGAGTTCACGGCCCCCTCCGTCTTGTGACTAGTGACTCACATTCTGGTTTTTTAAGACACCAACATTGGCTCAGTTAAAACAGTTACTCATAGTACATTCTCCTTAGTGAGCTGCTACATTTAATTAGTTTTAATTATTGCAACAATAAAAGTTGATTACAATCATAAATCTGAAGAAGCATAATTTAGATATAAGCAATTACTCAAGTGTGTGTAGTTTTATTGCTTCAAAGCATGTGCCCCCAGCTTATTATCGCGGCCTGCCATTGCTTTGCATAGACCTCCATTTATATGTAGGCACCTCTTATTGTACCACTCATTCTCAAACTCACTGTTGTATATCTGATGCCCTGTACCCGCCCTTACCCAAACACAAACTCCTCACGATTGTTAGTTTCATCCAAAAGGTATCTTCAGTTCTAATCATGGCTTGGGAGTTCCAGGCTTATAAAAAGCTCCCCAGACCTGTGATTACCCTAACTGTGCTTTCATTAAATCTGCCAAGAAATCAGTTTTTGGACTTAAATACATACCTACATTTTATTCGTAAACTCATTTCAACAAACCCATGGTTATTTCACAAAGGAAAATGAGAAAACATATATCTACAATCAAGAAACACACTCAATAGTGATCTGAAAGTATAGACAAAGTCCGTGGTACAGAAATCTGGTGGAAGAGAATGGACCTAATGTTCAGCCTACCATGTTAGACAGGATGACAGCTGTATCAGAGATGGATGAGGATATCCTGTGAGTGCAGAAAGGTATGGTAATGTGAACAAGTTCAGACAAATATGAAGGTGCTAGGTTATGAATGGCTTTTTGGATGAGGAGCAGAACTTTAAAGTGAATAATAGAAACCCATTTAACTCCTTGAAGGACAGGAGTATCATGGTTGGCAGAGGATGTTTTGGTAAAAATACAATTGAATCAGTTGAAGTTCTAAACAAGCTTATGAAATTACACTGGTTTTAAAGTTGCTTCACTGGCTCTTTGTCTGTTTCAGGATTGATTTTAAGGTTGTTTTAGTTGTTTACAAATGTCTTAACTCTGGACTTTCTTGCGCACTCTTACCTATCTTACCTAGCTTTTAAGATATGATCCCTTGTAGGCCTTGAGGCCCTATGGTACTGGCTTTTTAATTACGCCAAAAATCAGGACTAAAACCTGCGGAGCTTAGTTTTTAAATTACTATTTTATTTTAATGTATTATCCTTTCTCTTATTTGTTTTCCTTTATGTTTCTATTTTTGTTTAAATTTCAGAAATTTTGAAAAATAAATTATATATGTACATACGCATATACATTCACCTAAAGGATTATTAGAACACCATACAATATGGTGTTTGACCCCCTTTCGCCTTCAGAACTGCCCTAATTCTACGTGGCATTGATTCAACAAGGTGCTGAAAGCATTCTTTAGAAATGTTGGCCCATATTGATAGAATAGCATCTTGCAGTTGATGGAGATTTGTGGGATGCACATCCAGGGCATGAAGCTCCCGTTCCACCACATCCCAAAGATGCTCTATCGGGTTGAGATCTGGTGACTGTGGGGGCCATTGTAGTACAGTGAACTCATTGTCATGTTCAAGAAACCAATTTGAAATGATTCAAGCTTTTGCATTATCCTGCTGGAAGTAGCCATCAGAGGATGGGTACATGGTGGTCATGAAGGGATGGACATGGTCAGAAACAATGCTCAGGTAGCCCGTGGCATTTAAACGATGCCCAATTGGCACTAAGGGGCCTAAAGTGTACCAAGAAAACATCCCCCACACCCTTACACCACCACCACCAGCCTGCACAGTGGTAACAAGGCATGATGGATCTCATTCTGTTTACACCAAATTCTGACTCTACCATTTGAATGTCTCAACAGAAATCAAGACTCATCAGACCAGGCAACATTTTTCCAGTCTTTAACTGTTCAATTTTGGTGAGCTCGTGCAAATTGTAGCCTCTTTTTCCTATTTGTAGTGGAGATGAGTGGTACCTGGTGGGGTCTTCTGCTGTTGTAGCCCATCAGCCTCAAAGTTGTGCATGTTGTGGCTTCACAAATACTTTGCTACATTCCTCGGTTGTAATGAGTGGTTATTTCAGTCAAAGTTGCTCTTCTATCAGCTCGAATCAGTCGGCCCATTCTCCTCTGACCTCTAGCATCAACAAGGCATTTTCGTCCACAGGACGCATACTGGATGTTTTTCCCTTTTCACACCATTCTTTGTAAACCCTAGAAATGGTTGTGTGTGAAAATCCCAGTAACTGAGCAGATTGTGAAATACTCAGACCGCCCATCTGGCACCAACAAACACGCCATGCTCAAAATTGTTTAAATCACCTTTTTTTCCCATTCTGACATTTAGTTTGGAGTTCAGGGGATTGTCTTGACCAGGACCACACCCCTAAATGCATTCAAGCAACTGCCATGTGATTGGTTGATTAGATAATTGCATTAAAGGGAAATTGAACAGGTGTTCCTAATAATCCTTTAGGAGAGTTTATATAATATAGCAGTGTTAAGCCAGGTGAATACAAGCTTAATATTTTATAACCTCCGCCAAGGAGGTAATGTTTTCATCTGGGTCTGTCTGTCTGTCTGTTAGCAGGATAACTCAAAAACTAATGGATGGATTTTGATAAAAAAAATTTGGGAAAGGTCAGAAATGACCAAAAGAAGATTCCCTTAAATTTGGGGGGTGATCTGGATTACCGTCTGGATCAAGGATTTTTTTTAAGGATACGGACATAGTACTTTCTACAATATGTCTACTTGATAAGGGTCTGCGCTCTCTGAGTAGGGATGTGCGGATCAATACTAAAATATCAATACCTCCGATTCCAGCTTTTTGTGTTCTGGAATTAATTATTTTATTAAAATATCTATATTTTAGTAATTTTAAGGCAATATGTAGTTTGACATTAACTGGAAATTTGTATAAATCAGGGCTATTCAAATCCAGGCCTCAAGGGCCGGTGCCCTACACATTTTAGATGTGTCTCTGCTCCAACCCAGCTGATTCAAACTTTCCAACTTCCTCCTCAGCTTGGCAAAGTTCTACAGAGGCCTGCTAACAAGCCATCATTTGATTCCAGTGTATTGAATTAGGGAAAGACCTAAAACATGGAGGATGCTGGCCCTTGAGGCCTGGATTTGAATAGCCCTGGTATAAATCATGCTCAGTTGGTCGGCACTCCTTACCTGTCGCTGTATTCCACTTGCTGACAGCTAGAATTAACACAGCAGAACAAACACTGTCGTGTGTAGAGCAACTCTAGTGTCCCAAACAACATCAGTGCAGTATGTAACGTGTATGAACACTGTGAGTTGTTCACCAGTAGCATGTTATGCACTATTACACCGGCAGGATCTGTGGAGGAAGTCTACTGTGTTTACTATCAAAATAAAAGCACTAACTTCCATTCAAGAGTTACAGATGGTGTGTGGAATATTTAATTTCCTTCTCCAAATGGATGCAGTAACTTAGTGTTCCTGCCCTTAAAATGACTGAACCAACACCTGGAAACACTAGAAATATCATGAAATATTTTCAAATAAATCACAAGACAGAATATGAAGATGTCATGATCAGAGGAAGAGAGGAGAGATCAGGTGCTGCGAGGCTGAAACAGACATCCCTCTTGAAATCCTTCAGGGATCCAGGTAGGACAGAATGGGGAGTTGTTGAGACTTTTTGCACCATTTCTAAATTGGGTAAAAGTATTTTACAACGTCTGGTATATAGGCATTTATTTGTGGTAGTCAAATGTCTAATTTGTCTAATTTTAAAATTTAATTTTCTAAACAGAATATTTTGCAAAGTATCGGTATCGGATCAGTATCGCTGATACCAGTCTGAAATTTACTTGGTATTGGATCAGAAAGAAAATTTGTTGTATCGCACATCTCTATCTCTGAGTGCTTTTCTAGTTTACATATGTAATTATTTATTTAATCAGATAATAATTGATAAAACTTAAAAAAATTAAGAGACAGTGTTAAAAGAACAGGTTAATTTTGTGTACATACTGTAAGTGGGTGGGGTGTTATTATTGTTTGTGTGTGTTGTTTTTTTAATTGTTTTCATCATGTAACACATTTTGTGTTGCTTTGAGCATGAAAAGTGCTTTATAAATAAAGTTTGATTTGATTTGATTTGAAAGAGAAACCCAAGAGAGAAGAGTTGCAATATTCAGTCCCAGATGTGACGAGACAGACAGATCCCATCTCACAGTTTTAAGGTTTTTACAATTTATTTAACAACTTATATGTTTTTATTGACTTTGCCATATGGAATATATGCAGGTTTTAAAGAAAACATACTGTACCCACTCCTCTTCATATCAGAAGTTTAAGTCCCTGGTCAGCCACTATACTTCATAAAAATTAGATTGACTAGGTATATTAAACAACTGTTGGGGAATACAGCATGTCAGAGAGATACTGAAACTGATTTTCATACCCCTGCTCTAGAGAGAGTCAAAACTTAGTTATGTTTCTTCTAACCTGTCTTTCATATTTCTTCCTTATCTGTCTATCTCCTGTCTTTGCATACAGATCTACAACTGTTTGGTGGTTGTCAGAAGGCCTGGTGGCGCTGGAGCAATGACAGCCTTGCCTCTGTCATTGTGTACTCCAGGGCAGCTGTGGCTACAATATGTAGTTTGTCACCACAAAATGTGCCAGTGTGTATGAATGAGTGAATAACAGAACTGTAGAGTGAAGCACTTTGGGAGTCAGAGTCTGACATAAATTTACACTGTACAACTACAGGCCTTTTATCATTTACCATTTAAAGCCACCATCTTCCCCTCTCCCTATCATTCTTTCCCTCAGCCACTTGGTCCAAAAACATTTTTTCTTTTCATCAGTTTTTCTTGGTTTTTGTCTGTTTAATCTTGTTTTCATTAAATTGCTAAAAACATCTTTTTTTAAACGCTTTCAAGAGAAATTCAATCGGAAAATGGTGGCACCGCTATGGTTGTACCTGTTTTTTTTTTGTTGTTGTTTTTTTTAATTTTTTTTTTTTTAAACACAAGCACTCAGCCTTTTTTGCCACTTCAAAACACACATATATGTGCAAACATGCACTCAAGATGGTGTGCAGAACGTGCACACATGCAGACAGAACAACATCAGACTGCTTGTGGACAAGTGGCTGAATCTTCCTGACAGGCCTGTCTCGGGGGGAAATGAAGGAGACGGTGGAAGCAGACACGGGATGGATGCAATGAGAGAGAAACAGAGACGAGCAGACGTGATAGAGTGAAAAATGGCAGAGGCTAGAGGGGCGGTGAAAGTGACTGGCAGAGGGGGATGAGACAAAGAAAGACAGCGACACATGAGGTGAAGAGAGTTGCAGTTGGCAGACAGCAGCTGGAGGGATGATCAACCCAGCTGACACATCAGTTCATTTCACCACAGAGCAGAAGGACAGATAGAGGGAGAGTGAAAAAAAGGAGTGAAAGAATAGGATATGGACATAAGAAACAGACAGACATGCAAAAAGTGTATGAGGAGCACAGGGAGGACACCAAGGTGGAAACAAAGAATGACTTAGGCAAAAGCAACAGTGCCCTGTGGTGGATGAGAGGCAAATGGCATGACGGGAGACTGGGGTGACTTGGTGGGAGGATGAATGAGATGAGGGACAAAAGCAGGTGCATTACAGAAGGGAATGACAGAGAGGCAAAAAGAATTAGGACAGGAAATAGTGCATAGCACATGTGGCATACCTAGTTTAAAAAAAATAAGAAATTATCACAGGTAATTTGTGTTACTGCCCACTTGTTCTCAGAAACATTTCTTTTTCTTAGTTATTCATTTGATGAGCATGAGAAGGCACATTTTCTTTATGTCAAAACAACGATGGTAACAAAGAAGAAGTAAAAAAATATATTTTTATCCAGTAGAAGTTATGATGATTTTTTTTTTCTTTTGATATCAACTTAATTGAATTTTCTAGTAATTGGCAGGTGAGGGTGAGTAAATAGAAAAACGTATTTACCTTCGCTTGCCAACCACTAGAGTCAAGTTCTGCATTAGGGTTCAGAAAAACAGTCACCTCCTCACACACACCACAACAATACTATCTATGCCTCTCCAGTCACTGCCACCTAAACTGTAAGGCAGTGTGTCGAGCAAAAATCAATTAGCGATGGCTCAAAGAACACACACAAAGAGTCTGAGGTGTTCACCCAGCCTTCAAACTCCTCAAATCTATTTTTAAGGACAAAAGAAGGACATTGCATTGACTTTCAATGACTGTGGAAAGCTTAACCCCATATTTTTTCTCTTAGCAGCACTGGTCCTTCTAAATGTTAGTGCAGCAGTTGCAGTCCATCCATCCATCTATTTTCTAAACCTGTTTCTTCCTTTTCAGGGTCGCAGGGGGCTGGTGCCAATCTCCAGCAGTCTTTGGGCGAGAGGCAGGGGACACCCTGGACAGATCGCCAGTCCATCACAGGGCCACACATAAACAACCATTAACACACTGTCACACTTAGGGACAATTTAGAGTTGGCAATTAACCTCTTGCATTTTTTTGGACTGTGGGAGGAAACCAGAGTCCCCAGAGAAAACCCACGCATGCAGAAAGGCACCTGCCCGGATTCGAACCTAGCTCTACCAACTGCGCCACTGTGCAGCCCCCAGTCATGCCCGTTTAACCACTCCTTTCTTATTCCCTGTTCATTTAGTTTAGTTTGTTTTATTTTCAGTCTTTTTTGACAAACCGTTTTATCTGTGCTGTTCACATAAACTGTTGTAGTGTTTTCATTCAATAATTTCTCAATTCGATTTACTGTTTTGTTTCTTTTCAGTGCATATCACCACATATATTAACATTAGGCAGATCACCTGTTAGTGTCACGAGCTCAGTGATCTTGTTGACCCACATTGCAGGAATCAGACACAGACAGCAGCTCAGGTGCAAAAGTGAAAGGTTTATTGACAATAATATATACAGTGGTAAAAATGTGCTCGGTGATCTGGTGCGCCAGGGAGAGTCTCAGAACTGCAAGGGAGAGGAGAGTTAGTTTAGGTGCCAACTGAGCTGGAGATATTGCAGGGCGAGGATGTGAATGACTCACTGGAGATATGATGATGGTGTTGCTCGAAGGAAGGGCAGGTCCAGTGCGGTGCTGTGCATGGAGGTGGTGAGTCCAGGTCGGGTGAGGACGCCAGAGGGAGACAGACAGGACTCAAGGCGATCAGATGGAAGACACAAGGGGCTTGAAATAACAGCTTTGACTAGGGACACATGGAACACAGGATGGACCCGCATGGAAGCGGGCAGATGGAGCTTGATGGTGGAGGGACCAGGAACAGACAGGATTTCAAAAGGACCAATGAAACGGGGGGCCAGTTTTTTATGAGTGTTTTTGAGCTGAATGTCACGGGTGGAGAGCCATACCTTTTACCCAACGGTGTAGGTGGGTGCAGGGAGACGTCGTCGGTTGGCCACTTTGCGGTTTTGTTCCTTCATGCGCTCCAACGTGGCAACAGTCTGCGCCCAGTTGCGCCTACACCGCTGGACATGGGCGTTAACAGAGGGATGAGCAGGTGGTTGGTTCTCGGAGGGTAACAGGGGAGGCTGGTAACCTAGGGATATTTCAAAGGGAGATTTGTTAGTGGCAGAGGAGACATGTGCATTATGGGCATACTCCACCCAGGGGAGATGGTCACTCCAGGTGGAGGGGTCGTTCGAGCAAACGCAGTGCAGGGTGGCCTCGAGCTCCTGATTCATCCGCTCGGTTTGACCATTAGTTTGCGGATGAAATCCGGAGCTGAGGACCACCCGCGCCCCGAGTGCCGCGAAGAACTCCCTCCAGACCTGGGCAATGAACTGGGGCCCACGGTCTGACAGGACCTCCAGGGGGAGCCCATGGAGCCGGAACACATGCTTGACCAGGAGCTGCGCTGTTTCAAGGGCGGATGAAAGTCTCTTCAGGGGAAGTAGGTGGCATGCTTTAGAAAAACGGTCGACAACAGTTAAAATCACAGAAAATCCTTTACTGACGTGGGACCAGGGTCTGCCGGGGTCTCGAGGGGTTGGAGGTCTTATTGCGTGCACATACCTGACAGGCTTGGACGTACTCCTTTATGTCTTTATACATCGAAGGCCACCAGAAGGACCGCCGTATAAGCCCCACCATTCTCCCCACTCCTGGGGGACCTGAGAACCGGGCAGTGTGAGCCCAGTGGAGAAGGCGAGAACGAACTGTTTGAGGGACGTACTTGCGGTTCGGAGGTTGGGTGGCAGGTCCGGAGTCAGTCAGTTGTGCGCGTCTAATTGCCTCTTTGATGTCCCACGTGACTGCTCCGACAACACAGGCTCGGGGAATGATGGTACGAGTCTCGGGGGGATCGTCAACAGAAAATTGGCGTGAGAGGGCATCTGGTTTGACGTTCTTTGCACCGGGTCTGTAAGAGATGACAAAGTTAAAACGAGAAAAGAAAAGTGACCATCTGGACTGTCAGGGGTTAAGTTGTTTTGCCTCCTGGAGATAGGACAGATTCTTGTGGTTGGTCCAGACCACCACGGGATCTGCTGCACCCTCCAGCCAGTGCCTCCACTCCTCAAATGCCAGTTTGATGGCCAGAAGCTCTCGGTCCCCCACGTCATAGCCTCTTTCGGTTGGAGACAGGCGACGGGAGAAAAAGGCGCAGGGGTGAAGTCTCAGATCGTGCTGTCGCACCTGGGACAGCACAGCACCTACGCCTGAATCCGAGGCATCCACCTCCATGGTGAACTGCCTGGAGGGGTCTGGCTGAATGAGGATGGGGGCACTGCTGAACTTCTCCTTCAGTTTCTGGAATGCATGGTTAGCCTCGGGAGTCCAGATGAAGGGTTGCTTGGTGGAGGTGAGAGAGGTTAGAGCAGCAGCAGTCTGACTATAGTTCCTGATGAACTTTCTATAAAAATTAGCAAAACCTAAAAAACTCTGGAGTTGTTTGCTGGTAGATGGGATAGGCCAGTTTACAACGGCCTGTACCTTCACAGTATCCGGTTTGACATGTCCGTCTTCAAAGATGAAACCTAGGAACCCCACAGGGGAGACATGAAACTCGCATTTTTCCACCTTAATGAACAGACGGTTCTCCAGTAAGCGTTGTAGCACCTGACGGACATGGACCTTGTGGTCTGCCTCGGAAGAAGAAAAAAATCAAAATGTCAAGATACACAAACACGAAGGAGTTCAGAAAGTCTCTTAAAACATCATTTATGAGGGCTTGGAAAACAGCAGGGGGCATTGGTGAGCCCAAAAGGCATCACCAGGTATTCAAAGTGTCCCAAAGGTGTTTTGAAAGCTGTCTTCCACTCATCTCCCTCTCTTACACGGACCAGATGGTAGGCATTACGAAGGTCCAGCTTGATGAATATTGTTGCTCCCTGCACAGATTCAAAAGCTGAAGCCAACAGTGGTAATGGGGTATTTATTTTTCCCAGTGATCTGATTCAGTCCTCGGAAATCAATACACGGTCTTAGTGACCCATCCTTCTTGGAGACAAAGAAAAAACCCACACATGCAAACCCACTCCCAGAGGAGAGGTGGAGCGGCGGATGATACCTGCTTCCAGTGACTCCTTGATGTAGTTCTCCATGCTCTCACGCTCCAGACGGGAGATATTATAGTCTACTGGAGGGCAGGGGAGCTCCGGGAAACAGCTCAATAGCGCAGTCATAGGGCCGGTGTGGTGGAAGAGATACTGCTCGAGACTTGCTGAACACTTGTCTCAGATCACGATACTCTCGGGGAACTCGGGTGATGTCAGGTATCTCCTCTTCGGCCTGTGACTGAGGCGATGTGGATCTGGAAAGGGCAGAGTGTAAACACTGAGATAGGCAGAGCAAGCTCCATGAATCAATTTTACCTTCAGCCCAGTTGATGTGAGGGTTATGCATCTGCAACCAGGGATGGCCCAACACCACCGGAACCTGCGTGGAGGGAAAAACCAAGAAGGAGATTTTTTCACGATGATTACCTGAGATTACCACCTCCAGGTCGCAGGTCCGGTGGGTGATGGCAGTGAGGGAGCGGCCATCCAAAGCGGCGACTCTGACGGGAGCCTGCAGCTTCTGCACGGGGATCTTAAGTTGCTTTGTGAGGGCAGCATCTAAAAAGTTCTGCTAACAGCCGGAATCAACGAGAGCTTTAGTCTGAAAAGAGTCACTGAGATGCAACAAGGTTACAGGCAGCGTTAGGCGGGAGGTTTTCTTTTCCGGAACCATCAGACGTCCCGGTGTTACTGACGACTGGGGCAGTTTAAACGCTTGGGGCAAGCAGCAATGAAGTGTCCTGTTGTTCCACAGTATAAACACTCACGTGCCTCCATGCGTCTCTGTCGTTCGGTGGGGGAGGTCAGGTGGAGCAGTCTCAGGCGTTCTGTGAACCGCACAGGGTGGAGAATGAGCGCGCTGCTTATCCAAATAGAAACCAGTCATACGATGATCAATCTTGGTAGCTAATGTGATTAATTCCTCTAATGACTGGGGTTCATCTTTATGAATAAGCTGCTCACGAATAGGCTTATTTAATGCGCCCAAAAATGCTCCTTTAAGAGCGGGCGTGTTCCAACTAGATTCAGCAGCCAGAGTGCGAAAATCTACAGAGAAATCTGCTACAGACCTCTTTCCTTGTTTTATGTGGCAGAGTTGAAGAGTCATTTCTGTCTCGGATTTCCGGTAGGTGAAAGTCTGCTCAAAGTCCCTGATGAAGTTCTCCATGGATGTGCGTAAAATGAGGGAGTAGTTGTACTTGGCCTCCGCCCATCGGAGTCCCCTGAGAAGGCCGATGATGTGGGCTATTTTGGAGGCATCATCAGGAAAAGACTGGGGAGAGCGGCAAAAAATTAATGAGCACTGTAGCAAGAATCCTGATCCTTTACCTGACTCCCCGGCATAAGGTTCTGGGTTGGGCAGTGTCACGTTGCGCACTGGAGCGCAAGCCATCGGAGCCGGAGGATTGGGTTCGGGGGGAGCCGAGGCTGGCTGTGGAGGAGGCTGAGGAAGAACAGACAGTTGAGCATTGACACTCTGAATCAGTCCCGCAATTTCTTCCAACATTTGATGGTTCTATTGTTGTCGTTCACACAAAGAATTGAACATGGTCTCGTGTTGGGAGAGGAGTTCAGAAGCTCCAGCAGGGAGCTGTCTGGCTGAGTCCGCGGGGTCTGACTGGCCTGGTTGTTCTGTCACAAGCTCAGTGATCTTGTTGACCCACATTGCAGGACTCAGACAGCAGCTCAGGTGCAAAAGTGAAAGGTTTATTTACAATAATATATACAGTGGTGAAAATGTGCTCGGTGATCTGGTGCGCCAGGGAGAGTCTCAGAACTGCAAGGGAGAGGAGAGTTAGTTCAGGTGCCACGGGGAATGAGCTGGAGATACTGCAGGGAGAGGATGTGAATGACTCACAGGAGATATGATGATGGTGTTGCTCGAAGGGAGGGCAGGTCCAGTGCGGTGCTGTGCAGGGAGGTGGTGAGTCCAGGTCGGGTGAGGACGCCGGAGGGAGACAGACAGGACTCAAGGCGACCAGACGCTGGACACGGAAGAACACTCAGGAACACGAGGAGCAGGGTGACCAATCCTGGGAAGAACAGGGTTAGGTGCACACAGGGAAATCACAAAAATGTTTCTCAAAAATCACAAGGAGTTAACCACAAGGACGGCACACGGGAGCTACCATTAAGGTCAACAACCAGGCGCTGATTTAAGGTCTGCCTCTGGCTTAAGTAGCACCCTGCTCCTCATCAGCGCTGATCCCCGCCGGTGTAGGTAATCTGCCTCACTCTCCAGCACTGCTTCCTCACTGAAAGGAGATGACTCACCCGACACAGAAAACACAGCACACACAAACACTGAACCTGACAGTTAGTGTCAGTGGCGTGTGGTGGGTAAAAATACTGAGTAAGCCAGTCACGGTGTGTATACACGTGCACACGCATATGAGTTTTTTTATATGTTCTTTTTCATATATATAATGCACATAGGCCTACTGTTTAATAGTCCCAGACACTTCCTGAAATTATGCTACAGTACTAATTTCATGCAACCTTTTCCTCACCATTCCGTTTGCATAATTTGTGATTAGAGTCCCAAAATTCCCCTATAATCCATTTTCTAATTTATAACGTCACAACCATTCTGATCTGCAGACGATATGAACAGTGGTTTATACAGTTAAGCTGGCTCATATAGGGGCTGGTCTTGTATCAAATCCAGGCATAATAAATAGCATTTCTACACACAATATACATATGTAGTTCAGTCGGCAGCAAACTTGTGTGGGGAGTAATTATTTATAATGATGCACATTTCACTCACCCTACTTGAAAAGGAAATCCATTCTCGGGTCCTTCATGGATGAAAAGTGGTCATTAACCTTGTCATAAAGTTTCCCTCTGGCTTTAAGGTCTTCCACAACAGCAGAGTTGACGGATATTTTGGCTAAGTTGACAAGCCTGTCCTGACTCCTTGTCAAACAGAAGGCAGGGCCAGCAAAATAACCACTTAAGTTTAGCACTAGCCGTTAGCCAGTCTGTGTGAACGTAGTTTTCCGCATTGAAAGTCCGAACTCCTTTCCCCCTCTCCACACGAAGATCCAGGTTTGGTGTTGGTCTACCGTTAGATTTAATTTGAAGTTGCTGCTGTAGTGGTAGTTTTATGAAACTATTTTTCACTAAAAACTCCAAATCGTCGCCCTCCATGTTTGCATTAAGCATACAAGTGTTGCTAACTGTGACGTTATAATTCAATCATGTGGACAAACTTCTCTGATTTGATCGGTGATGCAGACAAGCGACTGGCTTCCCTTAGCACAAGTTTAACTAATCAAACTTTGGTAGTGGCATGATATTAGCCTCATCTGATTGGCTGATCGTTCCATTTTTTTTCTACGAGGGATGCCAACCTTGTCTGGCTTACTTAGATTGAATACAAGTCCAAAGAGTGTAACCACAAATCTACCACAAGTGGGTGCTGTTTTATTTGGAACTATGTCGTTGTAGGAATGGTGAAGTAGAATCTTCTGTAATTAAAAGGGATTCAGGACAAAAAAGCCAGGATGTTCGAAACATTAATGAGGAGGCCTTGCTTCCCTTGGCTTCTGGGAGAAAACGCCACTAGTTAGTGTGTTTACTGCTGAGAAATGTTTGCTGCTGTTTTTTTGCAGGTGATAAAGCACAAATGTTTTTTGTACTGTACTGTAGCAACCCTGTTTTGATGTTTTGTTTACTGTTGCACATTATGATGGTGTCGGCAATGATGTATGTAAAATAATGAATGCTTGATGGGGAGGACATGCGTGTGAGAAAAGAAAAAGGGAGCGGGAGGATGCGGTGGTGGTACAGTAGCGGCAGGCTTTCAGTCTCAAGAAAAAGTTTTTGTTGGCTAATACAACTAACCTGTTGAACAGAAGAGTGGCTTTTCTTCCATCACGTGTGGCAATGCTACATTACATTGCTCTGTCTGTCAGAACACAAGGTGTGTCAAAGCTGACAAGACACTTTTCAAGGGTCTCAGTGTGACGGGTTAAACTTAAAAAAAATTGTTCAGAATCATATTTTATCATAAACACTTCTCAAGTCATCATTTCCTGTCATCCAGTTACAAGTAAAAGGTGTCAGATGTATGATATTGGTACAAATCAATTGGTATGACTTTTCCCGACATTAACTCCTCCACGATGGAAATCTATTTTTACTTTGAAAACGTTTAAACTATCTTTTTCTCCTTTTCTCATCACTTAGTAAAGTGACTGATGAATTTAAAATGTTTATTTACGCTCATAAGATTAACGTTTAGTCTCACTTACTATAGAATGCTTTAGTTTATGATTTACTGAGAATTCAGATATTCTACCATGTGGTCATGATAGTGATTTATTTAATACTTCAGAAGTCAACTTTTGTTAATTTAGTCACACATATATGTTTGATAAACTTTTAGATCATTTGTGTTCTTTGTTTCAGAATCAGAGAAAGATATACCTTTTTATTTAATTCAGAATTAGACACTTTAGAGTTTTTGAGCATTCCTTTGTTTATTTCAGTCTTAGAGGAGGAAGAAGCCTCATCACTGATGAAGGCCTAAACTAGCAACCAACATTAAAGCCAGTGCCCGGGGAAGACCGATCTCCTCGTGTTTTGTTTTTAGCAACTACATTTTTTATATATATATTTTACTTCTTTTACATTTTATTTAGTTGGTACTTTAATTGAGCATTTTTCAATTATTTTGAAACTTTGAGCTCATTACTTCAAAGCATAAGTTTATAGACCAGTGCCAGTGCCACAAATCTGGTGATTGACAAACATTTTTGGACATTTAAAACCTTTGGACCACAAGATGGTAAATGGTAAATGTCCTGTATTTGTATAGCGCTTTTCTAGTCATTCAGACCACTCAAAGCGCTTTCACACTACAAGGTTTTGCATTTACCCATTCACGCAACCCGATATGTAAATCGGGAGGAAAGGGTAGGGGCTAACACTCACACAACCCAATATGCAGATCGGGGGGCAACATTGGGTTCATTGTCTTGCCCAAGGACACTTCAACATGTGACGGTGGAATCGATCCACCAACCTTCAAGTTGGAGGACAACTGCTCTAACCACTGAGCCACAGCCGCCCCGATGTGTCTAGAGTGTCTAGAACGACCGAACCACCGTCAGTGATTCAAGCTGAGCCAAGGCTGACACGCCTATCTGAGTGGGAACCTGAAAGGTTATCATCTGCGGGAGGAACCACCTGGAGCGAAGCCCAATCTAGTGCCCATCTCTACCTGGCTGAATCCAGAATATGGTCAGGTGCAGTGGTAATGGTTGTTTCCATAATTTGATATGCTTTGATAGTTTTGAGCCACAAGGAGACCCATAATTACTTTTAGTTTTGATCCATTTTTTTTTTTCATTTTAATTCCTTTTTTTTCTTAGAGTAATCACTTTATCAAGTACTCTTTCACTCTTTCAGAATCACAATTACTTAATCAGTAATTTTCTTTTTTATTTAGTTATGTGCCGTAACACCTTAATTCCCTCATCTTGCAGTAACCTGATTTGCAATCACTCAGTCATTCCTTCCACAACCTGTTAATATAGTAAATATGTGTAAATAAATCCCCATATATATTTAAAGTACTGTTGTCACTCCAATTTCTTCTGTGTGAAATCATGATCTTTAACAAAACTGAGATCTATAAACAAAAGGCATCATTTAAGCTAAGTGTATTGATTAATATTTTCCCCATTTCTATTATTATGCCTAAGTTAATGCTACATTGTACAAAAACATATGTTTTGCATAAACTGTGTTGTAGCACAATCAACAGATGGCCACTGATGTGTGAAATAAATATGTTGTATTCATTTTGTATCATGCCTCAAGTTTGTTATTAAATGAATTGCAGAAAAGTAGATAACCAGTTTATCCAAAACTTCATAGTTTGTGGAAGTTGTAAAACAACCCCTTCTCCCCCCTTGCAAAGATACCCTATTGTCTAAGGCAGGGGTGTCCAACTCCAGGCCTCGAGGGCCACTATCCTGCATGTTTTAGATGTTCCTCTGCTTCAACACACCTGATGCAGATGAATGGGTCGTTAACAGGCTTCTGCTGGACTTGCTGAGATGTTGCAGATAGGAATCAGGTGTGTCGAAGCAGGAAAATATCTAAAACATGCAGGATAGTGGCCCTCGAGGCCTGACTTTGGGCACCCCTGGTCTAAGGGGTCTATTGAGTTAAAATTCCTGGGATCCTAGATGGTAATATACAAAAATGAAATCCAGGAGACGGGAAATTTCAGTTTCCATTGATAACTATTTGTTTAGGCCTTAGCCTTGGAAATAGGGGTCGGCGATATGGCCTCAAATCAATATAGCAATATATTGAGCAGCTCACCTTGATAACGATAAATAGGCGCTAACCCCCCTGCCCCTTTCTATATTAAATGGCCTAACTTACATAATGTGCTTGAAGATGTGATGGGTTCTATATGCTTCAACCAGCCTTTTATTTCAGGGCTCTAGTCCCACCTCCTTTCTGTATCTCTTAAGAGGTCAGTTTTGACTCAGAGGAGTGACCACAATGACCAGGTGAGAGGTGACTGGGGCTGTGAAGGAAATCGGCAATTTAGTGATAGTATGCAGTCATTTAATTTAGACAGAAAATATTTGGTCTTTGCATCGGAGCGCAGGTAGGATCAGCTGCAGCGGTATCAAGTGTATGCAATTTATCAAAATCGTGGATGCAGCGGGACTAATATCTGCTCCCACTGAGCTGGGCAAAGCTGCAGCAGCATGCTGTGAGCGCTCCACTTCTAAGGGAACACGGTAACAAGATACATATTCCACGTTAGTCTACAAAGGTATCTGATAATGCCATAAAAAGTCACTAGATATGTCGCTTGTCACTTAATTTTGAAAAGAGAGTCCCTAGAAGAGTCTAAACACTTGCTAAATACAGCTACGTTAGCAGCGCTGCTCCCTTACCAACTGGGGTGGAGTCACATAACTATACACAGTCATGTGACTCAACCCCAGCACCTCACTCGGTCTTAAAGGGGCATGATCATGCTAAATTAAAACTCATCTTTTCATTTTTTTAAAAATACAGAATTTACCGACACATGCAAAATGACATCTGTAACAGTCATAAATTTCGGTATTGGTAAATTTTCGGGATACTGCATAGAGGTAGCTCCTCGCTTCACAACAAGCTATTCTTCAGCCTCACATCTGCCTTTCTGCACTGAAATTGGTCCCCACAGAAATACGTTCCAACTGCCAATGTTCCGGATGTTGTCTTAGCTATTCACCGGTATAGCAGTATATGAAATATTCATATTATAACCAAAATAAACACCGGTTTTCAGTACAAACTGGTATACCACACCGACCCTAGTTAATATGAAATAAACACAGAAATACGAAAACAACAAATACATTAGAATGAAATTTCAAAGGCATCTATTGCCCTCCACACTAAACATAGATATCCTATTGCATTTCTTAAAGACAGTAATACACAGTGAACAGAAGACAGCATGATATACAGTAACGTGATTTTTAACCAATAATATACAATGTGTACACACAGAGTCCCTACGTACACTATTCAATTAGAATGACCTCAGGTACAGAAAATTACAGACCTTGTGTTTCATTATAAAACAAGAGATTAATGTCTCTTGTTTTACACTTTAATGAACCCTGTAACTAGCAGAGTGCCCAGCCACTGTGAGGATAATATTACCACTCTAACCTAATGCCTGCACATGTTGGCAACCTGTAAGTTTCCATTAAAATCACCATAGTTCAATGGCAAATCGTAGCTAATCTATGATTAATATGTGGAACATTAAATTACATTTCCTTAATGATCAGGCCCAGCATAAAAAGAACAACGAATTGTGATGAACCACTGATGTTGAAAAAAAATGTTCGAATAACTTTTACATGGTCAGGGCAACACAGACACACACCAAAAGTTAACTAGAAATTACGAAAGACAGGCTGACTTAACCTGTACACTTTTGGACTCTGGGAAGAGATACAGTAAATATGAAACCCCTTGCATGCATGTGGAGAATAGGAAAACATCTTATCTCAAGAAATCAGCACTAACCACTGCTTATTATTCAATCCATCCATCCATCCATCCATCCAGATCCTGTCCAGGTTTATGGGGGCTGGACACCCCATAAACTAAAAGATTCACATGTGCTCTGCATGTTGCCCAATCACCACTGTCCGGTGGTGATTGGGCAACATGCAAAGCACTCCATGGAAAGGTCATTGGCCTATCATAGGGCTACATATGCTGCTTTCACACATGGGCCGAATGGTGTCGGTACGGACCCGTTCCTTTTCATGTTGGTGGACCCTACCAAATCCTGCCCTAACAGGCACCTTTTTTGGAACTGCTAGCTGTGTGGTCCGACCAGGGCCAAACCAACCCAATGCCTATTCACCACGCCTACCTATGAACTGATTGGTCCAGTAAACTAATGCCAGTCACGAGCCTACCTACGTAGTGATAACCACCGATTGGCCTGGCAGTGTGCACGTGATGTGATGACACAAAATCGCGCCTATGGGATTTAACACGTCTCCTGCAACGCATGTTATTATTATTTATTGACATGATTTTTAATATGACGACTACAAAAAGTAGTGCTCTGACAAGGTGAAAAAAGTCAAATGTGAGTACAGAGCGAGCCGACCACAAGTGATGGAAGTGGTTCCAGGAAATGGATGTTTTTTATAGGGAAATGAGAGTGTTTGGAGAGGACATGGCAGTTGTAAGGGTGAGTTGTGATTCATTTTAAGCTCTTTAAACACTTTGAAGCAACTCACAAAAAACTCCTGTAGTGAACTGACAGTAGCTACGTTTACATGCGCCAAATTTCCCTAATCTGATTAAAATCTTGGTCGATCTGAATTCCCAAATCCCTGTTTACATGGACACTAACTGAAATGATCTGATCATGCCATGAGTACACATGCACCAAGCACTCAATCAGGTTAAATGAGTTGAGCATGCGCACAGCGAGTTGTCTTTCCGGGGGAAGAAAAAAAAGTAAACAAACTCCGTCCTTTCTGCACGTCTTTCCCGCCCCATCGTGTGCTCGATCTGACTCACATTTTCCCCAATATGGACCTTCTGCGGGTGATTACCGTTATGTTTGGGTTTTTACTGGTCGCATTAACCAAGCTAGAGGCTGAATACATATTGCTACTGCTCCTCCGCCACAGGAGAGGAGAGCAGGATGACAGGATGACTGCACCAGCAGACCACTTCTGTTTACTTCCCGCTATGTTTTCTACTTGGGTCTGCGAAAGCAGAAAGACGTCACGCTGAAGTTGTACGCATGCGCAGTGGGCTCTTTTCACCCTTTCTTTCCGAATGGGTGTATACATGCACGTCTATCCAAATGAAGATCGGACAAAACCACCCCTCTCGATCGGAAGTAAATTTCTTTCGGATCAGGCTGCATCGGATCAAAACAATCTGATTGACATGTTTACATGACGTCTTTTTTATCCGATTGGGCGTTTATTCCGATTAAATGTGCCCATATAAACGTAGCTAGTGTGCAGATGAGCTAGCTCTGTGTGGATAAATAAAATAAAAAGTGTGCAATAGAGTTTGCAGAAATAAAACAAGTGTATCAGTTTTTCTTCTCTTTAATAACTGGTTATATCACTAAACTTGTAAGTGATGCCATATTTAAGAATCTTTTGTTATTTTGTCACTTTTATTTGAACACAAATATGACTGCTTTTAATATGAAGCCAGCAAAGCTTCCTGTTCACTGTAATTGAAGGAAGCACGTCTAAAGAAAAAAAAAATGTGTTTTTTACTCTACAATATAACAGCTCCATTCAGCCTTATTAAAAGAAATATGTGGAGGCTACATGGGGTTTGTGTAAGTAAAATCCCAGCAGCATGTTTTTATTTGGAGAAGAATTTACGAGCATGTTTTCAGAATAAACGTGCTTTGGTTGTAACTAGTTTAAACGTTTTAGTAATGAAGACGACAAGACAGAAACAATATCAGAAACATCAAAACTTTATTTTTAGACTAAATGGTCAGACAGGTGCAGCATCAGAGATTTAGGATTAGCTTTCCCACCCTCATCTTCTGCATAATGTGCCGGTGTGGCGTGTTTACCAGTCTTGTGTCGCTTAAGAATTGCGTCACAGACCTCCGTCATTGCTAAGTTAAACAAAACAGCCCATGCCCCCACCAACGTGCGCATTGCTCACACCCACAGCTGCGTTCCAGAGACGAGTGTGTGAACAAAACTAGACTGACACCACGCTATCCGACCCGACCCTAACCCGACACCATTCGGCCAATGTATGGAAGGGGTAACAGAGACAAAAACTCATACAAGCACAAGCAGCCCATTGCTCCATGCACATCTGATAAAAAAGGACATACAGTACATGTATTTAAAGAGGCCATTTGACACAAATTTCATGACTTTGTGGTTATTTTTTAAGTATTAACGTGTAATATGAAACATTTTATGTCTAAAAAATGTTAGTAAACACAGATCAACAGACCTTTCAATCTCTCTGTGTCAAAATTTGGCTTGTTCTGTCAGGCTTCGTAAGCAGCTCGTTCATATTCATTATTTTGAATTTGCTGGACTCTGATTGGCTAACAAACTAGCCTATGAGAGCAAGGTATACTGTTTCCTGCCCCGCTGCGCATGGCAACAGCTCACGTACTGTCTTCCGGTTTGTTACATCTTATGCTAACAGCTTTTAGCCAGCAGAATGCTAGGCGTGGTTTCAACTGCGGGAGTTGCCGAATATTGATGAGCAAAGAAATTGTGACAAAACAGATACAGGCCATTCGAACGTAGTTTGAGATATTAAAACTGAAAGAAAAGTTGTTGGGCTGATTTAACACCCAGTATGAAGGTAAGGACAGCTGTGGAGCTAAAATATTCAACAGAAACCTCAGAAAAAACCTTTTTTAATGGAATGGCCTCTTTAAAAGCAGTGGTAGAACTCTCAGTAATTGCCAGTAAATTCTTTTAGTATTTAACAAGTTGTCTCCTAGTGGATGACTTACCTTGCATCTTCCCTGACTTTGTCTTCAGCCTCAGTCCTCTTTGGAAATCTCTGCACATTGAATCAGCTGGAAAAAGAATCAAACTGGATTTCTCAATGCCCCACCTGTCTGTACCCCCTGTCGGTCTGTGAGTGAAAGTATCTGCTTAAGAAGTTTTGAACTCGGTCAGGTTCTGGGGTTTTTGGTTTGTTTATTTATTATTATTATGGAGATTTGTGAAGTTGTGCTTTCACCTTGTTCCTCATGTTTCTATGTGTATCTAGTGTTTTGATTTATCCCCAGCTGTTAGGTTCAGCTTTTATTTTCTCTTGAACTAGTTTCCTGTTTTGCTTTTATTTTGGTTATGTCTGTAATTCCTGTTCTCCTCATGTGTCATTCAGTATCTTGTCAGTTCAGTCTTCAGTCTAGTGTTTTTCCGTTCAGGTGTTTCTTGTTTCAGTGATTGGTTTGTTGACTATTTAATCAGCCAGTTTTTGTCACTCCGTGTCGGTTTGTTGGCGCATGTCGTGTGTGTCATAGTCCTGTTCCTAGCCTGTCGTGTCCCCGACTCTTCTGTTACGGGTTCCTATTGTCAGTTTCCACACGACCGTCTCCCCTTGTCTCTGTGTCTGGATTATATTTTCCCCATTGGATTATTTTTGTTCTTCTGTCATCCGTGATTTACCCTGGTCTTCAGTTCCTCATCCCACTGTAAGTTTGTTTTGCCACCCGTCAGCATTTTGGTGTTTCTTATTAAAACTTTTAGTTGCACTTTAGTTTTTGTTGTCCTCCTCACTGCATTTGGGTACAACATACAAACCTTTTAATAACGTGACAAACTCTGGATTGGTGGATGGATTGGATTTTGGATACTGAATTGGATTCATCTAGTTGGATTCCTCATGTATGACATCAGTGATGTTACCCCTTGTGACATCCCAAAAGTTCTTACTTGTAGCCATTAACTGCTTATTGCACAACTCAGGTTTCAAGCTTGTTACTGAAGATAGAAACACAGACTCATACCTACACAATGTACTTGCCTTTCTTTTCCTTTTCCTACCTAATACCTTTCTGTGTACACTTATCTTCCCCGGGTCCTGTGCAGTGTTTGGAATAACGCTGTTTAAAGTAACGGCGTTATGCAGCGTGGCTGGATTTTCAGTATCGGGATAATTTAATTAATTACAATTTCCATTGTTATGATGACACAGTTATTGGTAGTGAACCTAAAATGCAGTGCGTTACTATAAATTTATAAAATAAACTGCGTATATATATATATATATACACACACACACACACACACACACACACACACAGGGTTCTATGGAGGCTTGGAGGAGCTGGCTACCATAGCCTAGCAGGAGGCTAGGGAGCTCACTTCTCATTCAGAGGATCAATCCACTTATTGTGTCAGCTAAGTGATCTGTCTCTATCACCAAGGTTCCAGACTTGTGTTGCAGTTTCCCAATAGATGGAGTTCCTTTTCCATTGCACATTTCATTATTCAAGACTGTGACTTTTACCCTCTATTCTTGGTTGTGCATTCATGGTGCAATTAAAAACAAACATCACAAAGGATAAAAATATATATGCAAATATAAAATATTCATGAAACTGTAGAATCTAAATTTTGAATCTAAACCTAAACCTGTCTCTGAACCTAAATGTCAATTGAAATAATTTTAATCTTTTAAACTTTAATTAATTTAACTTTATTAGCTTGAAAAATACATTAATCAAGAGATGATAGAGTGAATATTTGATCAAAAATAACAAAAAAAAATGTTGTCAACTTTTGTCATAGTGAGTGAGTATTAGAAATAATCTAGTAATGTCGGATAAAACCTGCTGAAGTAACACACTTTTGAAATGACAGTTTTACTTTTTTCTTAAATTCTATTACCCTTTATTATAAAGAGGACTATAGTATTCACCCAACACAATTTTTAATCAAGCTTTCTATTTGTGCTGACAACATCACAGAGGAAACAAAAAACAAACAAAAATCACACTGTCCTGAAATACCAAAAAACAATGCACTGGCAAAATGTAACAAAAACACAGCCTTTACTGACACTGACCAAGAGACATTTAATTAAATATTCACTGTGAGTTAATGCCTTCAGTCACTTCCCCACCCCAATGAAAACCTAAGCTTTCAGCATGACCCACTGCTAAATATATATATATATATATATGCACATTACAAGGCTTTACAGGAATGAAGGTTTGGATTCTGCCATCAAGTGCTAACAGGTGCTTCACACAGTGATAATCTACAAATAACTCAATAGACTGCTGGGCTGTGTTACCTGTGGTCCTTGACTAAAGTGATTTTCCAAGTTATCCATGTTATTTTGAACTGAGTAATGCTAACCCCGGAGGCTCACAGCACACAGCTGAAGGCATGTCAAATCATCAAACATAGAATCAGAGAGAACTAACATTGTTTAGTCCCATCTAGAACCCGTCATGTTGCAGCAGGAAGGGGAATGCTGGAGAGCTTACACATCTGTGGGAGCTGATGGACCCCTTGGGCAATAAGAAAACTCTGAAAGTGTGAAGTCTTCATTTAACATAGCCACAGTATTTTTCAGCATTTATTCCACAGCTAAAATTACCATAATGGATTTATTCAAGTAACTGTTCAAAAGCTACTCTGAGTAACTTTAATTTTGTAAGATAAAACAACAACATCTGCAATATTAATGACTCACACGCATCACAGCCCACTGAGAACAATCTTTAACCTTTCATAATCAGTGTCGTTACATTTAAAAGTAATTAGTTATAGTTACTCAATACTTGTTCCAAAAAGTAACTGAGTTAGTAACAGAATTACTCTATACAAAAAAGTAACTAGTTACTTGAGAAAGTAACTGACTGCGTTACTAAAAAAAAATGATAACAAGTTCCCTGAATTATACAAATAAACTTGGCAACACAACAGATTTTATTTCAACATGTGGTCTATCAGCACCAGCGATCGAACCCCAGTCCTCTGCCTGGGAGGCAAGTGCACTCCCACTAGATTACAGTAGCTAGTTTATCAGCCATACCACCCAGCCTCCATATAACCATGTGTTTGTGTGTTTCCAGTCACATTACGCAGTTTATTTTATCGATTTATAGTAACGCAGTGCTTTTTACGTTCAACGATATTGGGGTTATAAAATTGGAAATGGTAATTAATTAGATTATTCTGTTACTGAAAATCCAAGCATGTTGCGTAATACAGTTACTTTAAACAACATTATTCCAAAAACACTGGTCATAACGTATCTCAAAGACCAGAACCAAAAGCTGAAAACTGTAAAAGATATAAAGAAAGTGTATTTAAAACAGCAGGTAAGTATGACAGTTCGGCAGGAACCTTAGGATATTCATTTAAAGAGAGGAAAAAAAGAGGTGAGTTAATTTTAGTTCTGGATGGTTCACAAAATTTGCTTGCTTACTTTTTTCTTGTGTGTTTGTAGGGTCAGAAAGGCCAATGGGGAGTCCACGGACTAGGGATCCCAACCAAGGAGTGCAGTAGAGTGGAAGGAGCACAGGTGAGACCCGGAGGCAGTTAGGTGTAATAGTGGAGGGCAGGCAAACCTGTGTTTCAGAAATGTGTGTTTTGGTTGTGTTGATTGTTTGCTGTGCAGATTGAGAATCCAGATGTCAGAGCGGCAGGTCGCTGACAGCCAGATTTTATCCACAAGGGAAGAACTCAGTTGTTGTTTCTTTGTGGGATTTCCTACTAAGATGTAAGTGTAAGTTTTTTCCTTCACAGAGGTCACAGAGGAGCACCAATGAGTCACAACCAGGAAAACCCCGGAGAGAGGATCAACTGGAGAACTCTACTCTAAAAATGATTTTACATCTCAAACTTCAAGGAGAATAAACTAGTTACACTACAATAATCTGCCATCAACATGTGGATGAAGCCCAGTTTAAATAACAAACAGTTTAATTGTTGCAAATGAACTTCATGTGTGATGGATATAGCAAATCACCCAGTCCAGCCCAGAGTGTGAACAGCAGCTCAGAGAACTAGCTTCCAGACTCACCTGCAGAGGATGAAAACACAGGAGGGAAGACTAACAGAGACAAACAAGGGGAGACAGGAAAAAATGAAAGAAAATAAGAAAAAATACATGAAAAAAAACATGCTTTTAGAACCCCAATATGACCCTTCTACCTCAGTATCTTCCTTTTTCCTGCTGTGAAATACAGAGTAGTTAATGGAGTAACTGTTAAACAAAATTTTGAAAAAAACAAATTGAAACAGGACACGACTGGGTTCCGCAGATCCTTTCTCTATCATAATGAATCATCATATATGGTAACTAAACGTTAACTTTACTAAATGATTATGACTTGAGTAAATTAAATATTAAACAACACATTAGCATGAAAAATGTACAAAGTCAATTTGGTATATATTACATGCAATTTAAGATACTTATTAAAGTAAAATAAAGTGTGAATGTTTTATTAATTTTCCAATGCAATTAATGCATAATAAAGTTTTGATTAAAGATTTATTGCCACATAAGCAGGGTATTTGGGACCAGTCCCACTGGATTACCTAATCTGTCCCTTATTCAATGGTAATGGAACATTCTTAAACAATAATGTAGTTTTTCTGGTGGTTCTTTTAAATCTGTAAGATAGGGGAAAAGTAATTTAAGAAAACAGTGGTCATCTAGACCATTGAACATGAAAGCAATTTCAAAAGGTTGCTAACACAGACAACTGTCAGATAAGTTTTTAAGCAAATCTGAGATGCACGATTGGGGCAAAGGAGAAATGCAAATATTTTAAAATAAACAGTTAAATATTGACAGAAACAAAACACACAAAAAGCATAAACATAACAAACCTGCTAGGAAAAGTAAGTAAATAGAAACAAAAAAAAAAGTATCAGGGCGTGGACGCACTCTCCAGAAAGCCATTGAACAACACAAGTGAGAGCAGCACCCACGAAGAGGTACGGATTTACCTGCAGTCTGTTGTATCAAATAGACCTGTCTTCACAAAAGTTTGAAGAAATCAAAGTGACCACACAACAGGATAAAGAGTTGACAAGGATGCCAGTGTGGTGATCTTGCATCAGCACAGATATTGTACAACTCGTTACTATGTGCAGATTCTGTATTGAAAACAAACCTTCACAAAAAGTTTGAGTTTAAAGTTTAAAGAGTTTTATGCAGAGTTTTGATTCACACATGGAACTTCCAGTTTGCACTTTTCCCAAGCAAATAGTGCCGCAGAGCATGTTGTTCATACAACAAAACACATTTGAAACAACCAGACCCACATCTAGCGCTACTGTGTTATAGAGCTATATATAGTACTGCAACTGAGGTTAGCCCTGCAAAGATAATGACAGGCAGGCAGATCAGAACTACACTCCAACTACAACTCCAATGCTGGAGTGCAATATGCAATGTGCAATGTGAGGCTGTAAGTAAACAAAGAATTCTGCAGAAACCAAGTCATCCTACAAGATGTTCGTTGACCGCCATCGCTACTACCCGAGCTGCTTCCAAAACAGAATGTCAAAGTAAAGTTGGACAGAGAAAAAGTGGGAAAAACTTCAGTGAAGGTTCTCAAAAAATGTGAAGAGCCACACTCCTATGTGGTGGAGATGGACAATGGCACAATATCGTGCAGAAACAGGAGACATCTACAACATGTTGTTGGCCCTCCTTAAAGAGGCCATTTCACTCAAATTTCATGGCTTTGTGGTAATTTCTGAAGTATTAACCTGTAATATGAAACATTTTATATCTAAAAAAACGTTAAGAAACAATGATTCAATCTGTCTGCGGGAAGATTCGTCCAGCCTCGGCTGCGACTCATTAATATTCATTATGGTAATTTGCTGGACTCAGATTGGCTGACAAACTAGCCTATGAGAGCAAGGCTTCCTGTTTCCTTCCCCACTGCGCATGGCAACAGCGCAACAAGTATCTTTCGGTTGATACGTATTTATGCTAACAGCTTTTAGCCAGCAGCTTGCTAGGCGTGGTGTCAACTGCGGGAGCTGATGAATATTAATAAGCAAAGGGGTTGTGACGTAACAAATACAGGCTTTTCAAACTTGGGAGAACTTGGGTGTTATCGCCACTTGCCTAGTTTGAGAGACACAAACTGAAAAATAAGTTATTGTATCATTTTCCCACACAGCATGAAGATAAGAACACCTGTGGAGCTAAAATATTCAACAGAAACCTCAGAAAAACGTTTTTAATGGAATGGCCTCTTTAAGATCATTCATAACCAATGAAATGCATTGGATATAGGACAACCGAATGATGCTGTAAAACAACCACAGTACCTTACACCTCATGAAGAGGTGCAAGTAACCTCCAGGGGTCGAACTGTATGAGTTCCTCACACTGCTAAGTTAGTTCTAAGGTCAATTGTTAATGTTCCAGTTGATTGTTTTTTTTTCTTTAAACAGAGTATTGTTTATATTGAAGCTCAGGTTTGCTGAAGTGACTGTGATTTTGAGTACGTCTTTTATTTGAGCGTCTGTTCAGAATAATTATTAGTAATTTTTTTAAGTTACAGTAGTATATTGTACAAACTTTGTTTACCATTCAGTTGTACTGAGACTAATGGATAAGTGTTTACCTAATGAAAGAAATAATTGTATGGCCATATCTGTCCTAAGAGAGGAGATGTCATGATATGAGCCTATGGACTACGTCAATTGTGATGTAATAGCATTCTGCAGGATGTGAAGTTTCTGTAACCCAAACAGCATGGGTATTTAAGCATTTTTGTTTCTGCTCAGGGTTTCCTGTTACAGCACCTTCACTTGTATGTGTTTATGTGACTGAAGATGGACAAAGAAGAACAGATTGCTAGAGAGCTAAATTGTGGCTTCTATAGCATATTTAGGGAATATTTGTCAGAGAATCAAAATAAATGGCGTGTACTTGTATAGCACTTTTCTTAAGGTGACTCCCAAAGCTCTTCACACTACAGTATGTCATTCACCCATTCACACACACATGTTTTGTTGTGATAAACACATATTGTAGCCACAGCTGTCCAGGGACTGTTAGGTGTTAGTGGCTTTTTTTTCCCTACTAACATTTTTTCCTCAGGGTGTGGCAATCAACTAATCAGGAGCAGGTGCAGCTTATCATCCTGCCACTCAGCCTGGTGTATAAAAGAGGTTCGGCAGCGTGAGACAGACGCCAGTTGGTTCAACTTCATATTGTGATAACATGATCATCTTAGAGCTTGCTCTTAAGAACTAACCTTATCTGAAAACGTACCTTGTGTCCTCCGTCCATCCCACCAGATCCTTCCACAGATCCTCCTGTCCTGCCTTGGATTCCGCTCCAAGTCCTCCTGAGTGGCTCACTCCTCCGCGCTGGTTTCCGCACCGCGCCTCTCTGAGCACTCACGTCCTGCACAGTCTCAATGCTGTGCCGCCGTCCATCTCTGCGCCGGTTCTCTGAGCACCTTCTCCAATGTCCCATCAGTAATCTGACCACCCTCCACTGTCACATCACCCACTCCGGATTCACTAACCTGTTCCCCTCCGTCTGCCTCAGAGTAGTCCCGAGTCGTGCCTGGTCCAGTATTCTACATTCCTGGAAGAAATCATTTGGTATTATCTGAACTACCTGCTGTACCATCTTAACATTAAAATCTGTCAAACCTTCCTCCTGAGTTGGTCTGTAGTCTGTAGTCTTGAAATTAGAGTTCATTACAAACCCTGAAAATCATGTCAAGGTGGACGCGTCCGATGAGGGAGTGGGCACCGCCCTGTCCCAGCAGGTTCTGTCTGATGGCAAGATGCACCCCTGTGCGCTTTTCTCCAAGCGCTTTTCCCCAGCACAGGGCAGAAACCTTCAATCTCTCACTCCCTCGCAGCTATTGGAGCATGTCTGCTCCTCCCTCCCTTCCTACTCGGTGCTCTCAACTCTGCCTGTAAATGACGCAACAGAGACGCTCTGCTCCTCACTAACTTCTTCTCTGGACGAAGTCTGCCCTCGTGTGTCAAAGCTGGCCGCCCGGCAGCGTCCTAGTCCGTGGCTCACAGACACTCTGAGGGATCACAGAGCTGGTCTGAGAGCAGCTGAAAGGAAATGGTGCAAATCCAAAAATCTCTCTGACTTGTCCGAATACCAGCAAAAGCTCTCTAGCTTCACATCCTGCTTAAAGGCTGCCAAGATAGCTTTTTACCAAAACAAAATCCAAAATGCTCCTAACATGGGAAAACTGTTCAAGACATTCAATACTCTTATCCGTCCTCCACCTGCTCAGCCACCCACCGGGCTGACTGCAGACATGTTCGCTATCTACTTCACCGACAAAATCGCCTCCATTAAAAATCAGTTTTCTGAGCCTGACAATCCCAGTCTGGTCCATCCTTCCTCCGGTCAATCGCTCTGCTCCTTCCGCTTACTGAATGAGGACGAAGTCTCCCGACTCGTAGTGGAATCTAATCCAACCACGTGTCCTCTGGATCCGATTCCTACAGATATCCTGCTGAGCATTCTTCCTGCTGTCAAACCTGCAATAACCCACATTATAAACTCTTCCATGAAAACTGGCATCTTTCCTTCAGTTTTCAAGCAAGCCACTGTCACTCCGCTGCTGAAAAAACCGTCGCTCGACCCGGCCCAGGTAGGAAACTACCGGCCAGTCTCGCTCCTACCGTTCATGTCCAAGATCCTAGAGCGAGCCGTTTTCACTCAAGTCTCACAGTTCCTCCACGACAACGACCTACTTGATCCTTATCAATCAGGCTTTAAGCGAGGCCATTCCACTGAAACCGCTCTTCTCTCAGTTGCAGAGTCACTACGGGTTGCCAGATCGGCTGGTCTCTCCTCAGTACTCGTACTCCTTGACCTGTCTGCTGCCTTTGACACCGTCAACCACCTCATTCTCCTCTCGACGCTATCTAAGCTTGGCATCTCGGGACCGGTCCTCTCGTGGTTCACCTCGTACCTTGCGGAAAGATCTTTCAGAGTCTCGTGGCATGGACAGATGTCCAGTCTGCATGAGCTTGCGACGGGTGTCCCGCAGGGCTCGGTCCTTGGTCCTCTCCTCTTCTCTTTATACACCACCTCATTAGGCGAGATCATTCGCTCCCATGGCTTCTCATACCATTGCTACGCTGACGACACTCAGCTCCTCCTCTCGTTCCCTCCAGACGATACATCCGTCTCAGTGCGGATATCTGCTTGCCTCTCAGATATCTCGGCGTGAATGAGGGATCGCCACCTTCAGCTTAATCTGTCCAAAACTGACCTCATTGTCTGTCCTGCCAGTAACTCCTTACCTCCTCAGATAAGCGTGCAGCTTGACTCCATCACGCTGTTCCCCAAAACCTCCGCCAGAAACCTTGGTGTCATACTGGACAACCAGCTGTCCTTCAAAGAGCAGGTTAACTCCGTAGCTCGCTCATGTCGATTCGCGCTTTACAACATCAGGAAAATCAGAGCCTTCCTCACAGACCACACCACACAGCTTCTGGTCCAGGCCCTGGTCTTGTCCCGGATCGACTACTGCAACTCTTTGCTGGCCGGTCTTCCGGCGTCCTCGGTTAAACCTCTGCAGATGATTCAGAACGCAGCAGCACGTCTGGTCTTCAACCAGCCCAAAAGGGCTCATGTCACTCCGCTGCTCATTTCCCTGCACTGGCTTCCAGTTGCAGCACGCATCAAATACAAAGCTCTGCTTCTGGCTTACCAGACTCTAACACACACAGCTCCTACTTACCTTCACTCCTTCATCCAAACCTACATTCCCACGTGTCAGCTACGCTCAGCCGCTGAAAGACGCCTAGCGCTTCCACCACAACGTGGCATGAGATCATGTTCCAAACTCTTCTCCTCTGTTGTCCCCCGATGGTGGAATGACCTACCAAACTCGGTCCGATCCTCAGAGTCGGCAGCTACTTTTAAGAGCAGACTTAAGACTCACCTCTTTAAAGAACACTTTCAGTCTTAATGTAGGATTAATTTATGATTTATGATAGCGATTTGAGAATTTATCTCTCAAAAAAAAAAAAAAAAATTTGATACACTTGATGTATCAGCGTCGGAATTAAACTGGACTCCAAACAGTCCGCCTCCTTATATTTTTTCCTTCTCTTTGAATTCTTGCTTGTATGTTCTCTCAATGTAAGTCGCTTTGGATAAAAGCGTCAGCTAAATGACAGTAGTAGTAGTAGTAGTAGTAGAGGGCAACTATAACATTGGGGACAGGGAGCTCCTTGCCATCAAGGAGAAGTGGTGTCACTGGCTGGAGGGGATGGAACTCCCGGTACTTCTATGGACAGACCACACAAACCTTGAGTATCTCCAAGCCACCAAACGTCTCAACCAGTTCCGGTGGTCATTGTTTTTCTCAAGGTTCAATCTCAATATCTCCTACAGACCCGGAACCAAAAACATAAAACCTGATGCTCTATCATGCATCCACACATCCTCCAGACCAGCCATCGTCGATTCTGCCCTCCTCCTCCTTCATCAGCTCCATCACCTGGGACATAGAGGCAGCTGTCCAAACGGCTCTCTTGTCCGAGCCCGATCCCGGTGGTGGTCTCCTTCGGAGATAATTCTGGTGGCCACCCCTCAATAAGGACATGGCCGACTACGTGGCTGCTTGCACCATCTGCGCCCATATTAAAGCTTCTCACGGCCACCAACAGGACTTCTCCAGCCACTCTCCGTTCCTTCCAGACCCTGGTCCCACATCTTCATGGATTTCATCACCGGGCTTTCCACATCACAAGGCAAGTCTGTCATATTAACAAAAGTCCATGGCTTGTCATTGTGTCACCCTTTCTAAGCTCCTGTCAGCCCAGGAGACCGCCCGGCTCCTGATCAGTCATGTATTCCGCCTACATGGCATCTCCACAGAGATATTATCGGACTGAGGACCTTAATTCACCGCCATGGTCTGGAAGGAGTTATGCACATTCATCGGTGCTCAGCCCAAACTCACATCCAGATTTCACCCACAAACTAACGGTCAGTGTGAGCGGCTTAATCAAGAGGTTGAGAACATTCTTAGGTGTGTGTGTTCACAGCTTCCTGGGCCCATCATCTGCCATTGGTGGAATATGCCCACAACTCTCATCTCTCCTCCACTACTGGACTCTCTCCGTTCGAGGTCAGTCTCTGGTATCAACCCACACTCCTCCCGTCATCTCACCCAGAACCTGTCATTCCCTCTGTCCAGACACACATCCGCCATATCAAAAGGATTTGGAACCAGACACAACATGCCCTTTACCGCACTGCAGCTCAGAACAAACACGTCACAGACATATGACGCATCCCGGCACCTGTTTACTCACCTGGACAGCAAATATGGCTCTCATCCTGAGACTTCAAAAACACCTCCAGTAAACTCGCTCCCCGGTTCCAAGGTCCTTATTCCATAGAATCTGTCATCAGCCCCACTACTGTCCATCTCAAACTCCCATCACATTTCCGTATTCCCCCAGTTTTCCATGTGTCTCAGCTCAAACTAGTCCACAACAGTCCCCTCTGTCCTCCAGAAGACTCTCCTCCTCTGGCCTGCATCATAGATGGACACCCGGCATACACTGTCCGCCGCATCGTGGGGGTCCGTCCTCTGGGCTGAGGTTTTCAATACCTGGTGGACTGGGAGGGATATGGCCCTGAGGACCGCTCATGGGTTCCCCGTTCCCCTTTCATCCTGGACCCGACATTAATTACAGACTTTGAGACTTCCCGAGTGGTCCCGAGTCGTGCCTGGTCCAGTATTCAACGTTCCTGGAAGAAATAATTTATTATTATCTGAACTACCTGCTGTACCATCTTTTCAACATTAAAATCTGTCAAACCTTCCTCCTGAGTCGGTCTGAAGGCTGGGCTTGAAGTTAGTGTTCACTACAAACCCTGAAAATCATGTCAGGGACATGCACTGACAAGTGAGGCTGCCAGATACCCGCACCACCAGACCCTCCAACCACCACCAAGCAGGCAAAGTGGGTGAAGTGTCTTGCCCATACTAGTCAACTCTCCCGATTTTCCTGGGGACTCACGAATTTCAGTGCCCCTTCAGAAAATCTCCCGGAACCACCTTTCTCCCAAATTTCTCCTGATTTCTGACACTTTCCACCGTGGGTTGTTTCCGACCGGCTATTTATAGCGATAACCCCTGAAGGACCATCATACAAACACAGATGAAATGCTGCAAATGTTCCCAACCCGCTGCAACTCAACTATCAAACCCCCGCTCTGACAATACTAGCACTTGTCAGGTTCTCAGCAGCTGGTGTGTGGTGTTTGTGTTTTGGATGGACTAACCTTCTCATTGCAGGGCGTGGCAGCAGCTGATCAGTGGTTCATGGTGCGGCTCGGAGCCACGGAGGGCTGGGTATTTAAGCAGAGGAGGAACTGGAGACAGACGCCAGTTTGTTACAACACTTACAGTGGTAACGTGTGGCCTGATTAGTAAAAGCCTGAGCACGACTTTAGTAACTAGAGTACTTACCTGATCCTCTCCTTCCCGTATTCTAGTCCTGGTCCTGGTCCTGAGCGCCTCCTTTGCTCTGGCCGTCTGCCGCGCCATCCGGAGAGCTTCTGGTTCCGTCGTGGTCCGACACGACCGTCTCTGTCTCCCTGGTCCTGTTCTGTCTCTGGTCCTCTCTGGATCTCCAGCACCTGCACTGGTCAGAGTGACAACATCGCTGTCACCCCTGCCTCATCGTCAAACCCGGAAACTACCATAGACTCTGGATTACTTTCACCATCATCATCTCCTGGGAAACTCACCACCACCACTGCTGGTTCCTCCGTCCTCCTCCACGCACTCCCTGCCTTCCCTGCACCGTAAGTTCTGTGAGCACGTTCCCCGCGCACCGCAGACAACACCTCAGTGCAAGTAATAATCAATCATCCACTGACTTGTTTCTCCTCCACAGCCAGATCTCATCCCGAGTCGTTCCAGTCCCGGATCTCCTGCCTCTCGCACATTCCCCTGTATTGTTATTCACTGTATATATTAAACGCTGTTTAACTTTTCAAAAGACTCCTGTGTGTTGGTCTGAAGTCTGGGTTCACATTAGAGTTCTCTACAAACCTCCAGGCATGACAGCACTAGCACTAGTATTTTATTCATGTTCGGGGAGGGTGGGTCAGGAGCAAATAAAATTTCAGGGATTCAGGTTAAATGTAGGATTGCAGGTTAAAGGTCTTATATCATACAAAATCCCTTTCTGGAGCTTTTAATGTGATGTTATTTCCTTATAAAAACAAAACAAAAAAACAGAGTGGTTTTTGGCTTAATTCACGCATTTCTCAGTAATCCTCCTGCATCCCGCGCTCTGAGCAGCTGCTCCACTATCTTCCGGAAAACTACTGATTGTAGTGTTGTAACAATGTTACACCAGTACCTGCCTGATGTGTCCATGCTGCCCTTGTAGATTAAACATACTGTACATGCCCTGAGCTGCAAGAATTACAGGAATTGATTCACCATTTTATTCAGGCAGCTCAAGGGGCAGCCCTCATGAGGGGGGGACATGGGGGAGAAATGGAATTTTAGTTAAACCAAGATTTTACTTCCCGGAGAATAACTCAAGAATATAATTTATATTTCAGGACAAATGAAAACACCAAAAGGTAATATTTCATCATATATGTGCCTATCCCAGATGTTGAAAGCTGTAAAATAGCAGGATACAGGACCTTTAAATACGTAGAGGTGTAGAAGGTAGAAGGTGTTGCATTCACTTACCCTCAGACATCTGAGCATCACTGTGAAAATATCCTCCTACATTTGATGTTTGATTGAATTTGATGATCTCAGCTTGGGGGTGGCCAGTCTAACTGGAAGGGGGACCCATGCCCCTTTGCCTAGGCCACCCCTCTTGGCACACCAATAATAATGCGATGCATAATAATCAGTGTCATTCTTAATCAGTTACATGTCTAAGACTGGGATATTAACAATACAAGCAATTCCAGTAGCACTAAAGATATAGAAAATAGTGACTTTTGAGGTAGTTTTCCAATAGGTACGCTTTCTAAATAAACTGGCATTTGAAGGATTACAAAACAAAAAGTATACGTATTTTACACTGGGGACAAATTATATTCATGAAAAACAGCAAAAACATTAAAATTGACAGCGTCAATTTGTATATGGCCACTTGTGGCAATGAACAAGCTGAGAGGGTTGTGTTTTTGAGCAAGGCCATGGGTTAAATTAAAAAAAATGGCATTGCTTACACATGCATCAAAGGCAGTTGGAAGCAGTTACATATTAATCATTTTTTGTGTAACTTTTAATTTTTCTGCATTCATTCTTTGGATTGGTACTCTCTTTTCTGGCTGAAAAGTGTACAATGATTCAGAGCAGTGTCATTTGGGGCTTATCTTGCGAAAGAGGTTATATTAATGCATTTATTAGGTAATGGCTTTGTTATTTCTAGTTGCTTTAAAAAGAAGCATTTGCTAAATGTAAATGTATAAGTATTCGTTTTGACTGAGCCACTTGAGGACAGTCAAAGATTTATCCTGAAACCACTCAAACATTATAATAGCTGTATGATTTTTTTCACTGCTGTGCTGATAGTTAAATCGCTGCCCCAGTTTCATGTGGGATGAGCTCTGGAAAAGGCTGCCATTTAATTACTTCAGTTCTGTCATTGAATTTTGACACTTCTACCCCATGTCAAAAAAGAGCAAATTAGGGCAAAGAAAGACTACAAGTTGGAGACTATAGCTTATCTCTCCAGAAACTGCATTCAAAACCCTGCAGCACCCATTCCAGAGAGTTGAATGTTTACTTCTGCTATACTACCAGTTTGGAAACACATTCTCATTTAACAGAATGTGAAAGTGTGTCCAAAGTTTTTTATTGGTTTGTACATGTGATGTGAATCATAAGGTACTGCAACTTGTTACAACAGACTATATTTGTTAGGACCCTTTCACCTGAGGATAACTCCTCCTTTTCACTGAACGCGCAAGAGACCCACAATGTTAGTGATGCGTAATACACGGCTGAGAGCCGCCAATAAAGTCATTAAAAACGTTCCCACTGGGCGTGGAGCAGCACGCATGAGACGCGTCTCAGAAGCGTAGTGTCCCGAGCATTACGTTGCAGTTCTATTTTTTACGCGGTACGCTTCTAAAATGCATCAAGTTCAGCAGGTAAGTTTGGACCAGACAGGAAATCGGGCATTTGTGAAAGGTAAAAGACCTGGAAGTTTCAAAATAAAAGAGCAGGTGCGGGTTTCCGTTTGCGAGACTACAAAAAATACAGTACCTGTGACAGGTTTAAAGTCCGTAGGTGGTGTGAAAATAAGCCACATACTTTCTAGGTACATATTGTTGTCGTTCTCCCTGCTTTTTGCTGTGTGTACTGATGAAATCACATCTCCTTGGACCAGCTTGATTTACGCGTGTGAAGCACTCCCAGTGAGAAGGGACGCCTGGCTGATTGCACGAGCAAAACTCTACGTGCTGCTGACATGTTCAATGAATAAGAGGGATAACACTTTCTTCTTAATTTGGCAGAACATGTTTTGAACACAGCAAATTTGGAAAACCTTTATTTTGAAGGCCATCGTGAATGTTTAATACCTTTTTTTGGTAATCAAACAGAATTTGCCCTTGGAATTTCCCAAGGTTTTTCTTTTAAATTACTCCTTCTGTTGTGTCGAGCATTTTATTTCAGTTTTAGGGAAGACTGACCGTATCTGGCTTTGGAGGCGGAGTGGACAGGCAGAGACACAGAGACATTTAATTAACGACAACAAGGTACGGGGGGCATGGAGAAAACAAAAACTGACCCAAAACAAAACAGTCAAAATACATCCGTTGCTAATAACTACATTTAAAAGGATATATAACTCCAAGGGTTTTAATATAAAACTATTGTATTATACGCAGTGGTTTTGTTTGCTCGTACATATGTGTGTGTGTGTGTGTGCGTGCATGCATGCGTGTGTGTTTTGGTGTATGTGGGTTGATGGGGCTCTGTATCTATCAGTAGATTCAAGTCTGTAGATTCAGGTCTGTGCATGAATCAGTGTGTTGTCTGTTTTTGTGTACATGTTTGTGTGTTTGTGTTTATGTAGACCTCAGCAAATAATTACAACATGTCTTGTTAAAAGGAATCCAAATAAGTATTGGCCTGTTGATACTGTTTATGTGACATTATTACTTCCAAATGAAGAAACCAAAGTGGCACAAATTTAGGGCTGAAGAAAAAAAACGGGAATAAAAGTCTGTCAGCACAGAATTGAACAGTTTTAAATGATTGTTATTTGGACAGTATTTGGACTCTATGCTGGGTTTTTAACATCTTACATGTAGATGGAGAAACAACAAAACAAATCTATCATTTACTACATGAAGTTAGGTTTAGAGTTCTCTCCTCTTTCTCATGTGATTGTGTTACAGTGACCCATCTACATTTATATTATCTTGTACAATTACCTCTCTGTTGCTAGGAGACATCTGAGACATTTTCTGCAGGGTTTTTGTGGACCTCAAGGTTCTCAGTGGGCAGACAGGTTTCTCATGCATATGGAAGTGATTACTGAGCTGTGGACAGTGGCAGTCGTGACTGTGGAAGTCAACATTATTTTTAGAGCAATTCTTGTTAAACAAGTCAGACATTTCTTTCAAAAAATATTTTCTTCTAATGCCTTCTCAGTTTTTTAAATCACTTTTCAGTTTTTCCACAATTTATGTATAAAAACACACACACACACACACACACACACACACACACACACACACACACACACACACACACACACACACATATATATATATATATTTTTTTTTTTTTTAACCACACCCATCCTAGGTTGAATTTGCTCAAGTTTATGTAATGTCTTGTAACAGTGATCTATTTTCAAGTTAATGTTATCTAATTTTCCCCATTTTGATACCTATATGTGATTGTCATCAAAATACAGGCTGATTTACATCCTTGTTAATCTCTTAGATGTTTAACTTCTTGTGATTTTACACCCCGGGGCATATAAATTCTTTTAAGGAGCTGAATTTTCTCAGTCATTTGAAAGATGAATGAGAGGAAGCCGTTGTTAAATTCAGCAGTGAGGAAGTCTGTAATGCAAGAAATGACCGGTAAAATTGTTTTTGTAAGCTTGAAAGCCCAAAAGCGTTGTGCATTGGTATAAGAGGTACGTCCAATTTGGTCTTCTCAGTTGATCTGCTCTCAGTTATACATATATATATATATATATATATATGGGTTGTAATACAACTATTATCGTTAGTGTTGTCCAGGAGGAGAGAGTTTATGGGAAAAAACAGGCATCTACAAGACTTTGATCTGTCACTAATGCTGAGCTGAGCTGCGACAAGAGAGATCGGCAGCCTGAACCGCAGCTCAGGCAAACCAATGTTAAGTACGCAAACGTGCGTTGCAAATTGTCATCTGGTATACCTTTTATATTTTAAGTCTGCATGCGTATCTGCAGATTGCTTGCATTCACCCCTGTATATACAGAGCACACACTCAGAAAGGAATCAAAGAAAAAGTAGTCAGTGATGGATTTCTGTAAACATCACACCAATAAATCTAATCTAATTTCCCAGATTGTTTGTGATGATGTACAAGAAATATCATAACAGCAAATTTATAAAATAATGACATATTACAATTTAAAAAGAGATGACTACTCCCCCTTATGAGATTTTACTTCCTTTGCATGGCCTAAATGAATATGTATATGTTTCTGTTAACTTTCCGTAATATTTTGTCCTTTCTCAATCCTTTTGCTCCTCATTCCCTTGTCTCCATCACAACAACTCTTTCATTTCCTCTTGATTTTTACTTTCAAGTTTTTCCTACTTTTCCTACTGATTTTTCCTAGTTTTTCCTACTCTGACCCAGGTATACGGTGCTCTTGTTTACCTTTTGTTGTTACATTAAGAGTACTTGTTATTTAAGACAATTACAGACCCTGTTGCACTGAATGGAAAAAAAACACTAATTATCTGTGCTTGTAATTAAGATGCTTTATAAGTGGTGCTTGCAAACATTAATATAAGAACAAAAGATGGGGTTTTCAAAAATAATCTTACATCATATCTCTTGTAGAATTATTACTGAGCTTTATTTCAATATTTTGTTAGAAAGAGCTCCTCATAGGCATTTGTTTTAAGAAGAAATTATTTCAATTTTTTTCTTACAGATGCAGGATTACAGGATAGTAGAAGTAGAAGTGATAAAATTAGAAAAATAGAAATATGAGAAACAATTCTGAATTTGTTTCCTGTGACCAAGTTATTGTAAAGTAGAACTTATGGCAAATGTCATCATTGGTTAATAAATAGGTGTGTTTGAGTCTAAATAAAACAATAACTCTCACACTCTGCTGTATTTCACTGATTTAATGACTAATGTTATAGTAACTTGTTCAAATAACAACTTCAAGATCAAACACGTCAGTAAGTTTAATTTGATGGTAGATAACAGCACTGACCATCCATTTCGAAAAGGAGTCATGAAAACACAATACAACAGTAGCAAACAGAATGTTTCATGAGACTGATTCAAAAGGCTTTTCTTTTCACCAAGTCCCGTTGAAGAGTGCAAGAACAATCATGACAGGATTTTTATTTTCATGAAAAAATGTTTCATAAAACCTCTTTGAAGATGAATGAAATGTTGTAAACTAAACAATGTTAAAAACGTCAAAAATAGAAAATAAAACAAAGAAGTTTTGTCTGAGTTAAAAAGCACACGATATGATCAATATTACCAAGTTCATCAGGTATTCGCACACGTTATCTTTGCATAGATATTTCCATGTCTGTATTTTTCTCTTTCTGCTATTGTATTTCTTTTTTTTCTCTTTCTGCAGTCTTATTTTGTTTCTGTCTCTCTTTCACTTGTTCTTGTCTCTTTTGAGCTGTCCCTCCCATGGAGACACATCCTCTCTGCTTGATTGCTCTCTTCTGATTTCGTCTCCTCTGTATGTTTGTCAGAATGGTTATGGCGGGCAGGGGTGCATTGGTTTTCTCTGAGAGGGAGTCAAAACAAGCAGAACTGTCTCTTTGTCAGACTGACACATCACGTTTTGTTTAGTGAGAACACCAATAGGGCACCAAATGTAACATCTGGGTTACAAAGTTTTAGCTGACAGTTTTCCAACACTGTTCTTTTTTGGCACATGTATGCCATGTAACATTTAAGATGGAGATACATTTCACATAACCATATATGTAATCTAAATCTTAGATTGTAAGTTGTACTGGTTGGCTGTAACCTAATGGGGAAGGAGGTCACCCTCTGATTGGTGAGCAGCTCAGTCTCCTTAACCTTAAGCTGTTTTTCTATGACAGCAAATGATGAAATATACAATCACCTCGGAACACTGTTACAAGCAGAACTATAAGGAACACAGGTCTCCACAGTGTTAGTTCCTGCCACCAGAAATGTAGCTGAGTCCAAGGGTGGTGGCCTCACCACAGTGAGGGTGTAAAATTGAGAAAGGGTTATGTGATTATCCATGATACAACCATACATGTCCTGCAAATAACACCCTGAGGTTGCTATACTCCCAGTGGAGGGTATGAAGGCATGTGGAGTAACCCCTCCTTTGCACTGAACGCACATTGCATCACCATATCACTCGCATAAATCCAGCTGGTCCCAGCTGGTCATATGGAGATGTGATGTGTCCTCACAAAAAAAGCAGGGGAAAAGATGACAACATGTCTCTTGTAGGTATGTGGCATATTTTCACACCCCTTACGGACTTCAAACCCGTCACAGGTACTGTATTTTCTCATAGTCTCGCAAACGGAAATCTGCATGTGTCCTTTTATTTTGAAACTTCCAGGTACGAATGCCTGATTCCCTGTCTGGTTCAAACTAAGCTGCTGAGCATTTTGAGCAAGTGTACCGTGTTAAAAATAGAACTTCAGCGTATTGTCCGCAACACTGCGCTTCTGAGACGTGTGCTTAGTGGAAACAGTCTCTCTTACTTTAATGGCAGCTATCAGCTGCATATTACCCATCACTAACGTTGCAAGTCTGTTGCAGTGGAAAGGAGGAGTAAAAAGGAGGTTTTGCACCATAAAGGCTTGCAAAATTTTTTTAACCACCCAGTGAGACAACCACCACTTAGAAAGAAGGGAGCCTTTCTTTTGAAAACTGTGATAGACTCTAAGGCATAATCACTCTTCATTATTTATCTGTGTGTGCCAAATATGCACTCAACACTCTTAGTTCACACAGTGTGTTGATTCGTATTACCCTTAGTGGAGGACAGACCCTATCAAAATACTCTAATCTCAATAACTTAGTTATTGGTGTTAGAGTGTTTAACTTTCTGAAGAAATGAAGATGTTGGCAAGAGCAATGCCCCACTGTAATCACTCTTTCATCTCAGATATCACTTATGTATTGAGGGCCCACTTAGCTCACTGACTCTTCTGGCCAAACACATGGCCAAGAGGAACAGTGTTTTATGTGATGGAGACTTCAGATCTGCATGTTTAATGGGCTCATATGGTACAGAGAATCTAGGACCGTAGAAAGCTCCCTGAACAAACAGGGTCACTAGAGAACGTCTCATCAGAGAAACTCCACCCACTGTAACAAGGAAGAATGAAACAGCCTTCTCAGCCTCCAAGAGAATGAAGGACGCTTAACACCATGGGGACAGGACAAGTTGCAGGGTCCAGATGTTTTTCATGACATCAGTCAGTGAACACCCTCCACCTCTGATTGTAGCTACCATGAGTAGAAAGAGCCTTAGCAGAGTATGTATTTTTCATGAATCAGGGGACCTAAGTATGTGTTTGTAAGTTTGCTTTAGATAATTTGTGGTTTGTTTAATGATTCATTGTTTTTTTCTTGTGCTGTCCCAAGTTTCCCCCACAAAGTATCAACAGATGTTTTTCATTTGTAATCACACACCTGGTTTTCATATTAGGATTCAAGCCTCACAACATATCTTGCATTTAAATTTACAGTTATTGGTCAGGCTCTCCTGTTTTTTAAATATGATTCCTAAAATGTACATTTCTCAACTATTAACCTTAAAGGTGGGATATGGAAGTCGGAACACAATAACACGGCACAAAGCCTTCAGCCATCTGGGTGCCAGGCTCGTCTACCCCCCGCGTGCACTCTCCGATGTTCAGGCCAAATATTCAAGTTTAAGTTTCAAGTTTATTTATTTATAAAGCGCCAGTTCATGACAAAGTTATTTCAAGGCACTTCACAGAAAAATCAACCAATTAATAATAAAACATTTTCTATCTAATGAACCAGCCGATTGGGCTGAATTCCTCACCCACTCTGATCCACGATCCGAATTAAATATCATGAGTTCAGCTCACTAATCATGCTCTCCAGCCCCGTTGATCACACACTGATTCTGACAAAAGCAGCTCCTGTTTGAAGCTCAGTCATCGATTCAGTCCGTGGCAAAGAGCTCATAGTTGCACCGCGGCTCCAAAACTTCCTGCAGCCCCTCTTAAGATCCTCTCTCCTCCCCACACCTCATCCTGCACGCCTCACTTATCCAATAAATTTTAAAAAAGCAATAAAATCCTCCGTGGTGTGTCTTCCAGTCCAAAAAGTGGCCGAAAGCTCCTCCACTTCACCAACTTGTAGCTCCGTGTTAGCTAGCTGCTAATAGCTGCTAATAAAAACGTTTGCACACAGAACGTGCTCGTCACATGGGAAACCCCAGAGAAATCCTCTATGACAAGTAAATAAGGTATATAATCACCACATGTCCCCGGTGCTTCCAGCTGCTTGGCCTGCAAACTCCACAGTACCAGCCTCACTGTGCTGGATTATTTACGGTGTTAGGCAACCCAAAATGGTGCCCGCTGCTCTGCCAGCTATTGGCTGGTAGACGTAAACAAAATGCCAACGTTGTGCCCGCTAAATACAATTTTTTTTATAATATTTTACTTAAAATATTATTTTTAAAGGCAATGCTGTATTTTCATTCTACAACCCTCTAAACATCCAGTGGAGGCATTGTTGTGTTATAAATATAGCTTTTAATGAAAATGTTGCATATACCAACTTTAACCATTTTCTAAAAGGAAAAAAAAAATCACGTCTGTGATTTAAAATTGACAGTTTTTTTCCCTATCAGAAACACTCTTTGGTTAGACTTGGTTAAGATTTTCACATGACTGTCTCAGAGACAACTTCCTAGCTAACAACACTGCAACACCTCAGTGTTGCTCATGTGATTTCACAAATAATGGGAGGATGGGTGTCTATGTTTATTATTATCATACCAGCAATCAAGCAGAATTTTGTGTGAGAGAACAGCACCTGCATATCAAAGCTATGAAAATTATTTCATTTAAATTTAAAGTGGAAATCTGAAGAGAAGATGCACATCATCGATGCATATCATACAAAGATCCAAACCTGTGCAGGTCTGTTGCATGGATTAAGGGATTCCACATTAAGTCACTTGTAAATTATTTTTGATTATACTTAAAACAGTCTGGAATATGTTTCCAAGGATTTTTACCTTTGTACAGATCTCAAGAAATCGGTTTTAATGAAAGAGTCTTTTTTCCCCTTTACTTTACTTTTTGAAAAATAATTCTCTGATGTTTGAGGGAACATAATAAGAAAATTGTATGATTTTTATTTTTAATATGCCTAACCGTTGAAAGGTGTGTTAATGTGCCTCATGTCAAGCAGAAATACAAATAGATTTTGTCTGTATAACACAAAGAAAAATGTGATGTTTGTTGGATCATAGCTGAAGCATTTAACATTAAATCTTGTTTTCTTCCACTACTTTCTCTTCACGAAGTTAAGAACGTAACCCTAAAGAAAGAGAGAGCACTTATGCAGTGCTGAGAAGTGATAGAAGGAAGGTGGACAGTAAAGAGGGAGATGGAGGGAGTTGTGGTCTCATTATAAAGTAATCACTAAGAGGAAAGGTCAGGTTGGCTGTTACAACAGCTATAAAATACTGAGTAGGCTGAAAAAAGAGAGAACGGAGGAAAAGCGAGTGACACATCATAGATGAAATACCGAGAGGGAAGGAGACAGTAAATGAGACAGACCGAGGCATACAGGTGAAATCAACGCACAAGTAAAACCATAAAATATTGCCAGAGGGTTCAGGAGGAGAAAGTAGGAGAGAAGTGGGAATGAAATGACTTTGTATTACAGTTCTTTGTCGCTACTAAGGTAATGACCCAATTAAATTCACCTAAGGGTCCTATCTGCTTTAGAAATTTCAACTGAAAGATTCAATTCTCAACAACTTGTAAGGAGATATATAAAGACATGAGTAACATAACATACACAATGAATGTTTAGATTTTCCCCACTACACAGGTTCCAGTGCCAAACCAGTTTCGACCACCAAAAAACTCTTTGCTGGGCGTGAGGGAAGAACTGCTTTCCTTAGGAGCTAGGATTGGGTTACGCATGAACCAATGAAAATGTTGTCTGTGTTTATATCTGTGTTAATTTCACTTTTATTCTGTAAAAGTCAAATAAAATTAGACTTATTTATATGACTCTCAGTTGGCTTAATGGAGGTGCAAAATCAAACCAGTTCTTAAATGTTTTTTTAAAGAACTGGCTGTTGCATCAGCCTTTTTTAAAACCTTTGTAGAGGAAAAACCCTTTCTGATAATCCCTGTTCATTAAAATGAATCTACATACCAGACAAAGAGCTTTTTCTATGTTTCTATCAAGCAGTTATACATAATTCATTGCAAAATATATAATATGGAAGGTTTTAATCCAAAGGATACAGTTTCTCTGCCTCTTAACTACACTGCAACACATGTTTTAAAATACGATTGATTTACAAAAGTTTCTACTTTGCCCAAAATAACATGTTATACCCAGTCCTGACTGAAGAGTTTTTAAACATTAACTTAACCAAGAAGGGAAAGTTCACCTTACAAAGTAGCATTGTTGAAATAGAAAATTACAAAAAAAGTAGGTCAATATGAAAGCTGTAAGATCAGGTCATGGTGAGATAGTGTGCATGTTGTTATGACACTTCCCATTCAACCAATATACATTGTGGTTATGTCAGATGTGCCTGTAGGGAATGTCATGATATATTTTGGGTCTTGGCATGGATTTTTCTATGAAAATTTGGCCTTACTATTGATTTATTTTTACTTGTGCTTGTTGTCGTCATGGCTTCATTCTGGTAAAGATAATTTTTTTGCATTAACAGGATTTCCAGTTTTGGTTCTAATCTTTGTTTTGGTGCTCATTTTCTAAATGCTCTTAGATACCGTAATTATGCCTTTTGGTTGTCATTTTATCACATGTTCTGTTCCTCAGTTCAGCTTGTTATCCACAGTAGTATTATTACCAGCAGTATTTAAGACCTTCTCTGTCTCCCACGCTCTGTCAGGTCTCTGTTGCCATTTTCCTTGGTGCTTTGTTTCATTCTATGAGCCACATCTAATTCTGGTTTTGCCTCAGAGTTCAGTTTTTTTTCCTTTTTTTAGATAAAAGTTATCTCCAACTGTACTGCTCCTGGCTCCAGATAAATACGTATTTGTGTTTTTCATTAAACTGCATTCGGTTTGTTTATTCTTGTGAGTAGGACTTTGTTTTTCCATTGTATTTGATAGTGTTTTTCGCTGTTCTTATTAGTTCCAGCTTACTTTTTCCATAAAAAAGTTTAATTTTACATCTACTGTCATGTATCTGTGCATATCATGCCATTTACCACTCTCCCATGTCTTTCTTACAGCTCCTGTTATCACTAGTCATTGATCTCACCAGTGTCCCACGCAATCAGCCACTTTTCCTATAAGAGCAGTGTGAGAACTCTCTTTGTTTCCTGTTATCTCCCAGTGAATGACTTACTTTGGACCATCCTCGACTTTATCTTCAGCCTCAGCCTACTTAGGAAACCTTTGCATATTGGATCAGCTGGAAAAGAATCGGATTGGTTTTCTCAATGCCCCATCTGTCTGTACCCCCAGCTGTCTGTGAGTGAGAGTAGCTACTTAAAAAGGTTTCTGGATTGTTTGTTGGATTGGATTCCTATGTGTGTGTTTGGATTCCCGATATATGACGGCTGCTTTGTTTACCTGGCTTACGATTCTGTTTTGCCCCACCTCAGTGACATCACTCCTGACACCCTAATAGTATTTACCCATAGCCGCTAACTGCTTCTCCTGCAGCTTAGGCTTCAGACTCTTTCCTGAGGATTGGAACAGACTCAAACCCCCTCAAGATACTTTCCTCTTCCTGATCCTGCCTTATACCGAGCTGTGTGCATTTACCTTTCCTTTATCCCACGATGGTGCCTTTCCTCCACTGGAAATCACCTGCTGTCTCACTGTACAACTCACCTACAAGAGAAATGTCACACAATCATTCAGCTCACCTCTATCCACTCATTCATTTGTAATCTGTGATACAGACAGGACAGGTTAGTAGCTGACAAATGTTACAGGCTACATCTAAAAGTAGATAATACAATGAAACCTCGCTATAGCGGACACTGACTGGACCAGACGTTTTGTCCGTTACGGTGGGGTGTCCACCCCAGAGGGGTAGGGTGTCCATGTGTCCTGTCATCTAGGAATGTCCGTAAACTACTGTCATGGACATTTCCTGATAAGCTTATTTTATGAACTAGTACATGGTCAAATCCCCTTCTGAATATGTCTCAACTTTGAAAAAAATGTAACTGATATTTGTCAGTTTTTGGGGGTCTTTTTCTTTATTATGAAAATACTCATGACCAACGTTTACATTGTTTAAGCAAAGGGAGAAACTGGCCTCATGTTGACACTGTTGAAAGTCGTATGACGGCCACTTGTCTTAACAGACCTGAATGTCACATCAAAATTAGGAAAGTGCTAATATTTGTCCCTGAGTCGGCCAGGTAGTGCAGCAGGTCATTGACACATGCAATGGCTGGTGGCAGCAGCAGGGTCCTCCTGGTCTGTGTCCTCTGCATCCGATGTGCAGCTGGCTTCTGTGCCACTGTCCACCGGCCAATAGTGGGGTGAATTTTTACTGACGGGTGTCTGCATGGCGGGATTTTACTGTATACCAATTCAACCCTCACTCACTTTTTTTGTTGCGATGGCCTTCTGCAGTTCACTTTTGTGTCTTTTTAAAAGCAAAGTGTAAATATTTCAATTTCCAACCTACCCAGATTGCAATTGTAGCTTTGATTAAAATGCAAGCAGTAAGTACCATGTTTTCCGCAGTATAAGGCACATCAGATTATAAAGCGCACCTTCAATGAATGGCTTATTTTAAAACTGTGTTCATGTATAGGGCGCACCGCATTATAAGGCGCATGAAATAGAAAGTACTGTAGTGGCTGGGGTTGCATTATGCAAACTTTATTATCATAATAGAATACAAACCAGCGTGGTTAGTGTATTCACAAATGTGAAGAGGAACTTTTACGCGTTTACTGAATAAGAGAAAAGAAACAATCTGATACCACTACGGTAAATCAAGCGTTGGTGCAATCAAAATATAGGAACTCTCAAAATAGTGCAAAGCAATAACAATATAATAATAACTCAACATTGTTCAAACGTTAATGTCCATAGTCACAATATCTCCCAGCCTTGTTCAGGCATAAACATGTAAAGTTCACTTTTCAGTTCATCAGTGTCCGAATCTAACAGTTGGGCGGGTGCGGCATTCAGCCGGTTCCGTCATGTCAAACTCTTCATTATCCAAGTCAGTGTCGCTGCTTTTGCCTGGCAGTTTAGTGACAATTCCTGCCTTCGTGAAAGCTCAGACCACAGTTGAGACTGATATATCAGCCCAGGCATCCACGATGCGTATGTCGCACGGCGCTGTCTCCTCATCTTGGTGAATGTGTGCTCACCTTCAGTCATCCGCCACTCCCACGCAGTTCGCAGTCTAGCTTTGAAAGCCCTATTCATGCCAATATCCAGCATCTGGAGTTCGTTAGTCAATCCACCAGGAATGACAGCAAGCACCGAATTAGTGTGCTTCTAACTTGTACTGTAGCCCCCTGACTACTGTAGCCTAACCAGTATTGATCCATACACAAGGTGCATCGGATTATAAGGTGCAATGTCTGTTTTTGGCTTTTAGGTGCACCTTATAGTGTGGAAAATACAGTACATTCAGACATTAAACATTCAGCTGCCATCAGAATAATTGAAACCGGAGACTGCTTTTCTGAAAGAGGTTTTAGGGTGCTGAACAACATGACTTCTGTCAGTGATGCCCTGATGCCATTTTTTCTTCAGTCAATACTGTGCTGCATCATCATACATCAGTTTACAGCAATGTGCAATCACTAAATTTATGAATGGGGAATGTATTTCCCAAACACCACAACATTTGCATGCTTCAGTGTAGGTGCCTTAATTAAAGCTTCTTGCATCACACAAAACAAGACCTAAACAAACAAACAAACCCAAAAACAAGGATATGGTCTTTTTCACGGCATGTAAATTTACTAAATAACGTTAAAAAAACCAGGAAGTTGTCTCTTTTATTTACCATAGATGATACAGAATACTATTAACATGTATAGTTCAACATCTTCTTACCATATTTCTTACTTTATTGAGTTATACAAAATAGTACATTCTCAGGTTTATGATTTTAGTGGCAGTCAGTTCCAGTTTTAATTTTTTCTAAAATAAATTAAAATATTTAAACACAATCAATGAAAAACAGACGTTTCAAGTAAAATCATAGTATCCTGATGGTACAAGGCTTGGTATATGGAGTTCAGTGATTAATTTCCAAAATGTCAGTGCAGACAAATGAAATGCATTTTTACTGAAAGAGAATAACAGAGAAGGTAAAACAACCTGACTGCCTTAGAACATCACTTGATCAGTTTGATTAAAATTAGAATCACACAACAGCCAACAAAGACTGTAATGATGTATCTCACAGATCAAAGTGGGTGTGTAGCCTGGCAGCTGATTACTCACATTGGTGCCAAAAATCATCTCATCGCTGACTAAAATGTTCTGCGGTTAAAACCACGAGACACTGTCCTCATTGGTTAAAAGCCAGAAAAGACTAATTATTATGATTCATTTGTTTATTCTGTTATTAATTAAAGGGACATTGGTTGATGAATATATAAATGCATCTTTACATATCTCCTTGAGTCAACCAAAGAGGTTTTTTTTTTTTAACCTCAAGCTATTTTTCATCCTCACAAATTAAAATCTTGAGGTTGATTTTACTTATGTTAGATATGAGATAGCATTTATTTAAAAAAGGAAGCAAGAAGCTATGCAGGAAGCATGATTCACTGAAGAAGAGGGTTTCTTTAGAAGTCATGTTGAATTAACTCATAACAGGTTAAAAAAATCTGTGTTTAAAATAGAATTGTGCTAAAAAGCGTTGCCTGCCAACACCAAGAGGCAGGCAACCGTGCAACCTGCCACTACCTGTGATGTAATTCTATCCATGCAGTGTTCCACTGTGAATTGTTGTAAGATGAACTGGTGCCTATCTCCAACCTTGATTAGATGAGAGGTGGGGTACATTCTGGACAGGTCACCAGTCCATCACAGCAATGATGTAATTATATTTTGACACATACTGTTTGTGTGAATTTTGGCCTCAAGCATTTCTGTTTTTAGTTTTTACAAGTTCCAAAAGTTTTAAAATTGAACGAAGTAGCAACATTCAGAATGGGAAAAAAATATTGAGGACCGCTATAGGCCTTAAAACACCACCCTCTTAAATAGCTTAACACAATTTAATTGTAGCTCTTCTTAATCAATCAAACAAACAAAAAAGACTCTAAGATACCTTGTCATTTTGTATGGTAAACTTCCGTGGGTTATTTTGTGGGAAAAAAAGCATCTGATTTCAAATGCACACCTAGAAACTTGAGGTTTGGATGTTATTGTTCATCATCTTTAAGCTGGTGTTTTGTTTATTAGTTGTTAGGGTTTCCTTTTGTGATCGTGGGTTTTATTCTATTTCCTGCTCTGTTCTATATCTCAGCAACCCAGTAACTCAGCCTTCACATGTGCTCCCTACCCACTAATCAGCTTGCCCGATGCATTTTGTAACACCCCAGAACTTCTACTCCTGAGAGTTATTCCAGAAAGCAGGGTATGTAAAATACTCAAAGTTAACCCAAAGTTTGGGGAAACTCTGAGTTTTCTGTTACAAATGGAAGTTAGTAAAGCTCTTGTGCAGCTACAGATCCAATATCACACTCTGCAATAAGGGCTCCGATCAAAACTCATTAAGTGCATCACCCTGTGTCTCTTTTTTAAATGAGTGTTTTGAAGGTTATTTATATTGTGGTATTCAACTGAGTGACTGTAACATATCTAAAGTAAACAGAATAATCATTCCACATAATCTCAGCATTTTTATTAAGAAATTGAAGGCTTACTTTTTTCATAATTTACATATTAATTCTGTAATTTAGACTGCCGGAGGACATACTGACCACATTTCTTCTCTCTGCTGTCTCTCTTTACTCTCCAAGTTTGTATTGATTGTTATTGCTGCCATTAACTGCTTCTCTGTTTACCTTTCTATAGACATGAAGACTGGCCCAAATCCATCGGTGTTTGTCTCCTGTCAGCTCAGACCCCAGTCAGCTGAGGCAGAAGGCCGCCCATCCTGAGCCATGTTCTGCTAGAGGTTTCTTCCTGTTAAAAGGGAGTTGTTCCTTTCCACTGTCACCAATCGTGCTGCTCAGGATGGGGGATTGTGCTGAACTAACAATTCAACCCAATCGACTGGTTCCTTAGATAGGAAATGTTTTATTATTAATTGGTTGATTTTCCTGTAAAGTGCCTTGAATTGACTTTGTCATAAACTGGCGCTTTATAAATAAATAAACTTGAAACTCAAATTCAGTTATAGTTTTAGTCTGTAATTTAAACCACCAACAGAATACTGCTTAGACACAACAGTCCTCACATGACATTCCAATGACACTTTTATGTGTAAAATAAGAATGGGTTTCTTTTTTAACCTGGTCCTAGTTGCATTTCACTTAAGGGATTACCGTACACCTTAAATTAAATTTTATTCAGTCCCCCATTCTTTCAGCTATATCAGGGGTGGGCAACTCCAGGCCTCGAGGGCCACTATCCTGCACATTTTAGATGTTCCCCTGTTTCACCACACCTGCTGCAGATGAACAGGTCGTTAACAGGCTTCTATAAGACTTGCTGAGAGGTTGCAAAGTTGAATCAGGTGTGGTGAAACAGGGGGACATCTAAAATGTGCAGGATAGTGGCCCTCGAGGCCTGGAGTTGCCCACCCCTGAATGCTTCAACTGTTAATGTAGATACCACAATATCTGGTTGGTTCTCCATTACCACTGTGGGATTCTGTATGTGAAAGTCCCACAGGAGCTTAGCTTGTTCATTCTCTATCACCTTTGAAGGTGTTTCCTACTTTGACCATAGGGTTTCCAGCCCATACTCTGCACAGGCAATCCTGTACACATATAGCCACTTGGTTATGGTGCTCCATGTCTGCTTTCCCATGCTAGCATCGTACATCTAGCAATTATGTGCTGAATTTCCCCAGATGTCTCTTTGCACAGCCTACATCTGGGGTCTTGTTTGGTGTGGTAGACTTGGGCCTCTATTACTCTGGTGCTCAGGGCATGTTCTTGTGCTGCCATGATGAGTCCTCTGTCCTCTCCTTCAGTCCAGCTCTTTCAAGCCATTGGTAGGATTTCTTGTGACCAGCCACTTCACTGATATTTCAGTGGTAGGTCCCACGCAGGGGCTTGTCTTCCCATAATGGTCCCTCCAGTACCCATCTTTTGTTCCCCATTGTCTGAAACATTCACTGAGCATGTCATCGGCCTTTTACTTGATGTACTTATCTTGGATGTTTCATCCTGGATAGTGTCTCTCACTCTCGCTAGTCCTCAGCCTTCTTCTTTACAGCTAACTTACATTCTCAGGGTGCTGGATTTGGGATGGAACTCTCCAGGCATGGTTAGATATTTTTGAGTCTTAACATCAGTGGTCTGTATCACTTCCTTTGGCCAGCTTATTAGTCCTGCAGGGTATCTGGTCACTTGCAAGGTGTAGGCGTTTATTGCCTGGGTCTCGTTCTTAAAATTGAGCTGACTCCTCAGGGCTTGCCTTACTCGCTGTATGTATTAGCTGTAGCTTTCCTTGTTGCCTCCTTTAGGTTGCCATTTGCTTGTGGGATACCAAGGTACTTGTTACTGTTCTCAGTGTCTGCTGTTGTTCTTGTCAAACCTTTTATTTCACTGAATTATTTCTTGATTTTTTTCCCCCTAGGCAGCCTAACAGTATTTTCCATTCTAAATAAACTTCAACATGACAGTTTTCATGCCAGAGTGGACAAAAAAAAACAACAAAAAAAAACCATTAGATTTCCTGGTAATTGATTTTAACCTGCACAAGACAAATTTGCTTTTGGACTAAAAATAAAATAGCATTCAATCATCATATCCATTAGGGGTATAATGGCAGCCTACACAAAAATCACGGTTCGGTACGTATCTCGGTTTTGAGTTCATGGTTCGGTTCATTTTTGGTACAGTAAGTGGAAAAAAAACAAAGCATAATTGCTTTTTTTTCATTTTCAGCTTTTTCAAACAACGGTTTATATATTTTCTTATAAAGATGAAACATTAAAAAATAAGAAAACATATAAAAATAGAAATAAAAAAGTAGAATACTTCTTAACTTACCAAACAGGAGACCTTATAGATGAAGGAGGGTGTTCAAGCTCCGGCTTGTTTACATGAGCCATGATGTCTGCTGGAGAAAATAAAACCTCACACTGGAGTCAGGTAGAGACATCAAACTTCCAGTCCGCCACTGAAGATGCTCCGTGCGCAAAACAAGCCTGTAGTAATTGCATTGGTAGGCATCTGGACTATACTAACAGCCCTGTACTGAAACAGTACATATGTGTGTTCTGTTACACCCCTCTGCTCATATATTTACTTCAATGTGTTTGTGCAGTTCCGCTGTGTGTCACGTAATACAGCGTACTTGCGGAAACTCGCCTGGAAACTTACTTCCGCTGTGCTTAATATCACACTAAAAATAAATGTATGAAAAAAAAAGAACCGAAATGGTACGCAAGTGGACTAAACCAAACGGTTCAACATATTCCCATGAACCGTTACACCTCTTATATCCATGCAAACACCCCAACAAAGAAAGTTATTTTGTAGTTTCTTCCGTATTTAAACAAACATTGATGAGAAGAGAGAATTCTTTTTGCTGATGTCTCAAAATTATTCTTATCTCGGCTCTCTCTCATTTGGTTTTTACTGATGCATGTGGAAAAAGTAAACACGTGAAACAGGAAAAATAACGTTAATGCAAACTTTAGGACATCTACATACATCTATAAAAAACACATCTTTGCTCAGTTACAAATATATTATCTGAAAAAGTGTTGTGCCAAATTGGTTAAGATCAAGTTCTAAGTGAATAATGCTGTTAATAGTGAAGTGACTTAAGACAAACTGAAATATTGGTATATATTATATAACAGATTTGTGAACATTTGTGACCTCAGTTGCCTTATTATGTAATAATAGTGGTGTTTTTTGTATGAATAACAAGACTTCTGAATCAAGAAATAATTAATATTTCTTCAAATATTTCTGTTAAGTTGCAATGGTTTGTTACTGTTCCATTGCACCGTAAGTCCCGTAATGGGCATCTGCTGGTAATCTCTGCAGCAACGCTAAGAAAAGACAGAGCAACTTATCATATATACCAAACTCAGGACTTCTGCACAGAAGTTAAAGGATGTTCACCTGTGGTTAACTTATAACAGGCTTCCTAGTTGACATGTGGTTGATTGGCCCTCTTCTTAAAGCTGTCTGGGTAATCCATCACTGATAGCAGAGCATAGCTTCACATCGAAAAGAGGTCTAATCAGTCAAAAGCAGCAAAGCCACTCTTTGGAGGGCAGAAATCACTCTCAAAAATCAAATACGATCAAGCCTTTGAAAATACTGTAAGGAAATTGCTCTACAGCCTAACCAGCAACTAGTATATCTTTAGGTTTAGTTCTTGCACTTTTTATTTTTAATTACCTTGCATGTGGTGATGAGTGTTTTATAATATCAGCTTTGAACAGCCACTGTTCAATCACCAGACAGATTTGTAGCATTTTGACATGATGGTGATAATTTTGTTTTACCAACACAGCTGTAAACATTTAACCGTAATTGCCATGTTTACACACCACATTAACTAAACTCAAGAAACAATGATGCATAAAGGCATAACACTGCCTCACTGTAAAAATTACATAAATGGGTTATGATGCATAAATTTGTTAGTTTTTTTTTTCTCTGCAAGGATTGGTATGAATGTGAACATCATGTGTATGCTCACCCATCTTAAAAACCTACTGTGGAAAAATTATGGCTGAATGGATGGATATTATACAACTGTGTCTTTAGCATATTGTTCAGTTCTTATCAAGACAAAAACCAATCTAAAACCAGATATTTAAAAAAGATTAAAAAAATGTTGGAAAACAAATAAACTGCAATGGTCTTTGCAATCAAACCTCAAATTCACCACAACCAAAAATGGAGGGGGACAATAAGTTTCAAGTTTATTTATTTATAAAGCGCCAGTTCATGACAAAGTCATTTCAAGGCACTTCACAGAAAAATCAACCAATTAATAATAAAACATTTTCTATCTAAGGAACCAGCCGATTGGGCTGAATTGTTATTTCAGCACAATCCCCCATCCTGAGCAAGCACAATTGGCGACAGTGGAAAGGAACGACTCCCTTTTAACAGGAAGAAACCTCTAGCAGAACCCGGCTCAGGATGGGCGGCCTTCTGCCTTAGCCGACTGGGGTCTGAGCTGACAGGAAAGAGACACAGACAAACACAGATGGATTTTGGCCAGTCGTCATGTCTATAGAAAGATAAACAGAGAAACAGTTAATGGCAGCAGTAAGTCTAGTGGGAATATTTCATTGTTTGTTTATGTGAGATACATCCTCCTCAGAGGCAGCCAGAGTAAAGAAAGACAGCAGAGTGAAAAAATGTGGTCAGTATGTCCTCCGGCAGTCTAAACCTATAGCAGCATAACTAAAGGGAAAGCTCAGGAGAACCCAAGCTAACCCTGACTATAGGATTGTGTAAAAAGGAAAGTTTTAAGTCCAATAACAATAACAGCCTTTATTAATAAAATGTGCAATAGAGCAAGAAAACCAGCGACTGGGAAGCAGCAACACACTACTGGCTCTGAAACCTCTGGAATACAGATACGGACAGGTTTCATTTCTGGCAAAATGAGTTGACTGGGTTACCTTTCTCTTGTAGGTGAGTTGTGCAGTGAGACAACAAGTGATTTCCAGAGGAGAAGGACCGTCCAGGAGAGGCAAGTGTACACTGGTACCTTGAGTGGGTATGAGTCCATGTTCCATCTCCAGGAATGAGCTTGGAGTCTGAGCTGCAGAAGAAGCAGTTAGCTGCTACAGGTAAACACTGGTGGGATGTTGCAGGGAGTGTCATCACTGAGGTGGTTCAAGACATAATCGTAAGCCAGAAAAACACCAGCAGTCATACACGGGGAATCCAAACAGACAGATTAATCCAATCTAATAATTAATCCACAAGTCAAACCTTGTAAAGCAGATACTCTCACCAATCCAATCCAGTTCTTCCAAGTGATCTAATGTGAAGAGTTTTCCGAAGAGGGCTAAGGCTGAAGACAAAGTCGAGGATTGTCCCTCAGTCCACAAAACTTTTGTACCATACAGTTTACCCTTTGCAGGTTGTGAGTCTAAACATGGATGTTTTTTTCCTCATGATATTGCAGTCTTTTGATCATAAATTAAGTGTAAAGTTCTTGAATCACATTGTGTCTGACTCATCTCCCAGCATTACCTTGCCATGGTAGACCATGTTAGGCAAGTATGTTCCCATCATCATCAGTGTCAAGAATATTTCCAATTCATGCCTCTTTCACTCACCTTGTCCTGTTGATAATTGCTCTCATTTGCATATCCTTGATTCAGTCACCATGTTCACCTGTCTCCACCTCTTTAAAAGCAGAGTAAGAGCTCTCTCATATTACTAGTTAGCTTAATGGTGTGTTCACACCGGCCCAACCGTCAACGTCAGAAGCGTCAAGTTTACATGTAAAGTCTATGGTGGAGTCCGTCAGATGAGCGTCAGAGTCCCTACGTCGCTTTGTGAGCATTAGCAGCGTCAACTTTCAAATCTTTTCAAGTGTTTCAGGCATTGAAGCTTGAAACTCGAGCAACGCAGAAGTTCAGCTAGCTGAACTTTTAACTCTCTTGAAGCGGCATGTCAACCAATCAGAGCGTCTCATCGTACTGATGTACTTGAATGAAGCAGGAAGTCTTCAAACAGGGTGTGGGACAGATGGAAGTAGCGCTGGAAGCAAACCTCATCCATATGTAGCTCCTGGAGCAAATGGTTTAACTCAGAACGCATCTGAAGAATGGGGTGTAACACAAACGGAGTAAATAAAGCCAAGCCACTCTCTCTGTATGATCCGCCATAGCTCAGAACATCCGATAACAAAGGAAGCCCCGCCTACGCCCTCTTTTAACGGTCAGGCGTTACAAGCTTCAACTTTCAAGCTTCAAACCTGAAGCGTTGTGAACGTTGCTTGACATTGACTAAGTGGCCGGTGTGAACACACCATAATGCATCTGCTTCACTAGCCAGTGCTTCATATCCAATTTGTTCTTCCAGTCTGTTTTCTAGGCATTATCAACCTCTGACCATCCTTGGCCTCACCTCAGTCTGCTTCTTTGGATTTGTCATTTGGATTTGGGATTACTTGGAATTTGATTGGAACGAACAGTCATTTTATCTTGAATGTAAACAAGACAAATGAAACAACAATAACATGTCAAAACCCATTTCCATTATGGGAGAAGAAGTGGAGGTGGTGGAGCACTATAAATACCTTGGTGTTCACCTGAATAAGAGACTGAGATGCAACATTGATGCTGTTTTTAAGAAGGGACAGAGCAGACTATACTTCTTGAGGAAGCGTAAGTCCTTCAAAGTTTGCAAGATGTTGGAGATCTTTATTAATGTTAAAAATCTTGTATGGGCACTGCATGTTTGTTTGTAAAATGTGGGTATATTTGCATGCATTCATATACATGCACAGCACATACACAATTTATACACAACTTTGTTTAACTACCTCCATAAGGAGGTAATGTTTTCACCAGCATGTTAGTTTGCCTGTCTGTCTGTTTGCAAGACAACTTAAAAAGTTACAGATGGATTTTCATGACATTTTCAAGAACGGTCAGAAAGGGCCCAAGAAAGAAGTGATTAGATTTTGGGGATGATACCAATCACGGTCGTCTGGATCCAGTAATTTTTTTTAAGGATTTTCCTCATTGTGAGATAGAGCTGTTTTTAACATATATGCATGTAACTCCACAATGAATGGTCTGGGTGCTTAGTAAGGAAAATACAGGGTGTGTTTTCAATAGGTAATATAACATATCAAGCATTGATCTGAATCATTACAAAGTTCTAGATACAATGATCCACAAAAGGGAAAAAATTAGGGAACCTTTGAGAACTAATGATGGTATAGACTTGCAACAAACAACAAAAGGTTGTCAAGACACTGTAGAATCAGAAGTGAGTTAATGGATTTGATGGAACTTTAAAATCTATGGAGCTCGATCTAGAAGAAAACCACCATTCCCAAAAAAGTGATTTTCATGAATAACTGTCAATGTCAATCCAATCACTAAACGTATGTTTTTTCATGGTCAGGGAATCTGATAATGTAGTTATAACAAGGGTGAGAACGTTATGTTGGGTGTAAATCACAATATGGGGGAATTGAGATGCTTGGCAGAGGTCTGTGCTCTGAGTGCTTTTCTAGTTCACACTTGTTTTTTTATTTTGACTTGTTGTATTATACATTGTTTTTATATCCAAGTTGGAAAGGCCTAAAATGCCTGATTTTGTGTTAGTTTTTAGCTAAAGTTGCAACGAAAATTGCAGTGGTTTTTAATTATTATTTTTTCTTATCACCAAGGCACCTGATAATTCAAAAATCACAAATTGTTCATTTCTGAAATTTTAACACTTTTATTTCAATACAAACATAGGAGTATATGACTATTCAACAGACCATCTTCAAGTATCTTATGGTTTGAACATAAAAAGAAATATTCCAAATTCCTAGACCTTTGGGAAACAAAAATAATTAACTTGTTATTTTCAGACTTTAAAAAATAAAATTACAAAATTAAACTATTTCTTAAAGGAACCTAAGGCAGCTTTTCAAAATCTGACTCAGTGCTGCCGCGACAGGCGCTGTGGCTAACTGCAGCCACCAGCCAAGCCGGCACGGGAGCGCGCACAGACACTTTACAGACGGTTCGTCTTCACAGCACTGCACCGGGGAGGCTAACATACTTCACGTCAGGTCTCTCCACTCTGTTATTTGATTTGATCTCATCATTTTCATACTGTATCAGGCTCTAAACACGACCTATAATGTTTTCTCACCTGGTCACAAGGAAATGAGCCATGTCAGCATCCGTTTTCACTCCCAAATGCAGCTGAAGTTCCCTCCATGAACCGAACGCATATCCAATATTTATGCGGGTGCCTGCCCGGCTTCGGTCATATTTTTTTTTAGACTCACAAGATGCCGCTGATAAAGTCTTTTTTTTCTTCGTGGTGCCACTTTTTTGGGGGGTGAGAGTGGATGCAGGTCGTTTGCTGGGTGCAGAAACATCCATAACTATACCTTCAGTGTTTGAATCCGAGTCCACGGCGGCCATGTACTTCCTGTTCAAGAGCTGTCGGCAACGCGCATGCAGCGTCAATTTACGTCACATCCCTACAACTGCGCGGGAAATTCGGACGTCGAACTGCAGCGCATTATGTGGCACACAGCGTTTCCAAGGCAACAGACATATATGCGGATGGCCTCGTTATTTTGGGTTTTTAAAGCTTCATGACCCATTAGCATTGAATAAACTGGAAATGCATGTGTAGTTTTTCACAAATCTTGCCTTATGTCCCTTTAAGGCTATAAACCTACTTTCGATGGTGAACAGTTTTATTAAACTTCAACCAACACTAAACAATCTGTCTGTTTTCAGATATAAACAAACATAAAAATAAAATTCTGCATTAGAAATTAAATGCCTGCAGTAAACTAATTTCCTAATATAAAGGGTTCAGATAACAAAAGTTGTTTTTTAAGTGGTACTTCATTAAATAAAAAAATATGTCACAATTTAAAATGTGCAAACTCTAAACTTCAAATTCCCAGTGTTGCAACAAATACACTACTTTAACCTTCACATTGTGTATGAATGGATTTGAACCCAGCATTTTGAGTATCAGACATAAAATGATATGATGCAGGTAAAAATAAAGTCTACTCTGTTCTCAAGATTCTGAGGCTCTTCGTTGGTGTTTTGTGGTGGGAAAATGTTTGTCATTTGAAGGCTTCCACTCATGTTCGACCATGATATTGCATGAGGTACAAAATAATTTACAACCACTAGTAGTAGTAGTGCATGAGGAAACTAGAGAGCATGATCCTTGGTGGTGATTTTTGTTGTAAATGTGACAAATTTCTTTTTTGCTCCATCTCACATGAGTTAGCATGTTAACCTGATGTTTACCAACAGAAACAGGAAGTGTGCGACATGACATTGGATTTCACGCAACGTGAAGGAGCATTACAATTGGTCAAACTTGCGGTAAAGTTGCAATGAAAAAAAAAAGTGCAAGATGTGCAGAATTCTCGAGGAATAGCCAAAGTTTTGTTGATAGTTGAGATCAAAACATCACAAAATCCTGGAGGGACTGATTATAGTTGAATGAATGGTTATACTATAAAAAATGTCATCATGTCTAAAAAAAAGTATTTCAAAAGGTCCTATATCATGCAACGTCAGTCTTTGGTGCTCTTAACCATGTGATGCTATTTCCTGATTCCCCCCCCCCCCCGATTGGTTTTTGGCCTAATACACACATTTCTCAGTAACCCCCCTGCACCAAAACAACTGACTCATAACATAGTGATGTAACGCTGTTAAACCAGGAAGTGCCCGACATGTCCTCGCTGCCCCTGCACATTAGACACATGTGTCCCCTTTTCACAGGCGTGAGCTGCAAGAGTCCAAAGCAAGAAGCACAACCTGTTTTAGTACTTTTTTTATAAAAATGTCTCAGCAAAAATGCGTATTCTGCGAGAGTTACGGGAATTTATTCACTATTTGATTTAGGCAGCTCGAGGGGCAGCACTCACAGCGGGGGAGTTAAGGTAGATCAAGCGTTTTACCTCCAGGTTTCAGGATAAAAGGATTCTACATACCAGTGATAACACTTTAAACATCTGGGATGGGCACATGTATGATAAAGATCCTGTATCCTGCTTTTTCACAGCTTTCAAGTTCTACATCATCCTACATCTTAATTGGTAAGAAAAACATTAGTGCCCAACAAACAAAGTATAATAATTTTTGAAATTATGCTTTTCAGCTTTGCCTGAATATTTTAACAGAAATTGTAAACAGAAATTGTAAAACACAGCAGTTCAACTCATGAAACAATCTGCCAAAACTCACAGTTCAATCAACTGCAAAGAAAAAGACCTGAAAATAAGACAAATACATTGTACAAGTCAAATATATTAAAAGCCTTTATTGAAAGTTACTGTGTGAAGACAGAACATTTCAACATTAAAAAAAATGCTTATATGAAATGTGAATCACTTAACTCAAACCTTTTCAGGGCAGACAATTGTGACTTTGAAAAATGAAGCAGAATGTCTGCAGCAGGCAGCACAACTGTGACTCAGTAAAACCTGTTTGCTTTGGAGGACATACAGCTGATGTGGAGCCTTGGTGTAAACAAATTAAATTAAAGTTGTGAAGCAAAAATGTTTTTATAAATCTTTTTTTGGGGGGTTTTGTTTGCTTCAAATACCATTGATACTGATGGATTAAAAATCATGGAATGTGTTATTATTATTATTATTATTATAGAGAGAAATCTCACACGCACCAAAGCAGGAATTATTTCTTACAGATTTGTTTAAGTTCAAATAACATCTTAGAAAGGCTCAAATGCAAAATACACATGTGCACACATTAATGTGACATTAAGAATTCCCTGGCAAAAGCTTATACAAAGTTACTGTCAACAACTACTTGAACTTGTAAAATTCTCTTATCTTTCCTGTGTGTTTTTTTTCCATTCTGCTTTTCTCCTCATCTCTTCTTCTCTTTTTCTATCTCTTTGTCCTCCATCCCTCTCTCAGTGTAATGAGATATAAATGTTTCAGGCCTGTGATTGCCTTTGGCACCAAACCTGTCTGTCTTCTCCACAAAAAAGACACCTGTGCTTTCTAACACACACATCCACATCCACACACAAGGCATGCCAAACAGAAAAAAAGAAAGGAAAAAAACAGACCCTGACCTGAATGTTGTGTTTTTCAGTAGCAGTGCCACTCTTAAATCTACTGGAACTAATTAGCAATTAAAGGACACTGGGGCAATGAGCAGAATGACTTGGGAGTGTGTATTGTGTGGGCTATTGTAGAAGAATGAAAAAAGAAATAGTTGTGTGTTAGTGTGTAGGTGGTTAGAGGGCAAGTTGGAGGTTACATAGGGATGGCATCACCAAAAATAAACTTGTTTCTGAGCTAAAGTCATCTCATTCAGCTGGTTCTTACTGCAACATAAACACACAAAACATATCATTTTATGATGGGATTATATTAGACTATCACATCTACTGTTACAGCAGTTAACCATGTCTTGTTCAAGTGTGAGAGGTGAAGATTCTCCCATGATGGGTCTCCATAAAACCCCTTTTTTTCTTTGTCACAGAGCTTTAACTGGATCAGTCAAATAACCAGAACTTATACTATCTTGGAATGCTAAAACTAGCAGCATGGACATGTTCAAAAACAGAAACAACACATGTTGATGTGGTTTCTGTTGAGTCTGGGAGGTATCAGGTGTGGGAATACATTTAAGGTTGTAAAAAAAATCTTCAAAAAAATAAAAATACTCAGACAAAATGTGCACATGGATTTGAACACGAGCAAGTTAGTTCAGCAAAATTAAACATGAGTGAATCTTAAATAAAGTATAATAACACATAACGAAGTCTCTCTGTGGTTAGCAAGACTAAAGGATCATCCATTCTTCCATTTTCTAGCCTTTTCTTCCTGTTCAGGGTCATGTCAGGTAGGTGTCTATCTTCAGCCATCATTAGACATGAGGCACGGTTACACTCTGGACAAGTCTTTAGTCCATCATGGCCACATAGAGACAAATGATCATTGACACACATACTCACACCTAAGGCTAATTTAGAGTCACTCATAACCTAATTGGTCTGTTGGGAGGAAGCCGGACAAAACCCACTCATAATAACGAGTACATGCAAACTTCATTCAGAAAGGTTCTGGCTGGGCTTCAAACCCAGGATCCTATTAGGCAACAAGGCAACAGAGTCACCAAGTGCGCCACCATGCAGTCCATTCCATGACCATTTTTGTAAAAAACATGTCATCCTTATAAATATCAATGGTTTTACCATTCAGCCAGCACTGAAACAAAAGCCCAGTGCCACACTACAACACCATAATGGGTGACCAAAAGAATGTGACTGCAAACACACATGGCTGAAATGAACCTCATCCACTGAGTGTCTGTACACTTGGAAACAGTGTGAGAAACTTAGTGTTGCTGCTCCTTTGCATCAAAGTTGAGGTGGTTTAGAGAGGTATGTCCAGGATCACTGAGACTAACTCCTCATTTATACTGGACTCGTCAGCAGTGCGTAACGTAAGTGAAGTGTTATACGCGGCTGTATAGCCGCCATTAAAGTCAATGGGACTGTTTCCACCGGGCGTGAAGCAATGTGAATCGGATGCGTCTCAGAAGCATAGTGTCGCAACCTTGGTGTGGTACGCTTCTTAAACAGCAGTTTAGTTTGAACCAGACAGAAAATCAGGTGTTCGTTTCTAATTAGAAGGACATGTGCACATTCGTTTGCTTGACTACTAAAAAATACATTACCTGTGATGGGTTTGAAGTGCGTAGTTGGTGTGAAAATAAACTCCGTCGTCTTCCCTGCTTGTTGTTGTGTGTACTGACGAAATAACGAGTGTTTTCACTATTCTCGTGAGATTTCATGATCTTCCAGGACCAGCTGGACGGAACGCTTATGCGAGGGATAAGCACATGTGAAATGCTACCAGTGGGAAGGGACGCATGGCTGATTGCGCAAGCAAAACGCTACGCGCTGCTAATGAGTCCAGTGTAAATGAGGGGTAAAACTCTCAGCCAGCATGGAAATGCCTAACCTTGTGCTGCAAGATAGATTCTTGCGAAACTTAGAGTTTTCCAAACCCACAAAAATCCATCATGTACTGCTCCAGCTAAAACCTTCTTCCTCTGTAAAAAAAATTTTCGGAACAATCATGTGTTAGCGTTGTGCTTTGGGGCGGGTGTTCAGGTATGATGGGCAGCAAGTGTCCAAGCAGGCAAAGTAAAACAAACATGGCTGCACCAGTGGATGTACATATAAGCTATTGAATCTGTTTTAGAAGAACTAGATACGATTTCTTCATTGAAAAGTGAGCAAAGGTTAGAACTTTGTGTCTTTCTTGATGATAAAGATGTTTTGTGCTTTTCTTAGTGGTAACGATGTGTGTGCTTTACTCCCGACTGGATTTGTAAGAGCTTGATTTACTGTAATTGGCTAAAGACAAATCATGAAAGGCAGGCACTTGCTGGCTCGTCCTCCAATCAGATTAAAATATTATACGTGTTGTCCCTCCCTCTTTAAAATGCTTTTACATGGAGAAATATTAGATGTATGTGCAGCACAGAGTGGACAGCTGCGGCTACACAGAAATCTGGCAGAGCAGGGTTAGGAAATGCCTTGGAGTCCCTCCGGATCAGCTTGCTGAGGTTTCTGGGAAGAGGGAAGTCTAGGGATGTCTGATTAAGTTGTTGCCTCTGGGGTCAGGTACCAGGTGAAGGACAAAGAATTGGCAGAGGGATGATTTAAAAAAATAATAATTTCAATTTTAACATGGAAAAAAGTATGCTCAAAAGTAAAACTGGAGGTTTCGAGTCATTGGCCAGAAATAGCAAACATGAGTGACACGACAATTCAAAACGTTCTTGCACAATCCACCTGACTGAAGCAGAGACAACAGTGGGTTTGCAGAGCATCAATAATTCAATTAATTATACATTGTTTCAAGTTTTAGAGGGTTGGAATCATTGTTCTGCCAATTAATTATTTAACCTGAGTTATTAAATTATTCTAATGTGATGAAGACTTTTTTTTAGGAGATTCTAATTTAGGATACTCATAGGACATTGTGCTTTCACTTCTGTCTTCATGGGTAAAAACCCTCTTCGGTGAAACTTGTTAAACAATGTTTTCAAGATTAATTAATTTAGATAGAATATGAATCTTGTTAAGAACTAATTATAAACAGCTTGACTTGGGGGGGATGAGAGCAGCTTATTGCTGAAAAACGAACAGAGGCATACAGCATGAAATCATGGGAATTTACATATTGTACATGCAAATTCCTCACCCTGTTTGTCCCCCCCCCCCCCCCCCCCCCCC